>VYXH01009964.1:51897-130726 GCA_013397275.1 Burhinus bistriatus | reverse complement strand
AAAAAAAAAAAAAAAAAAACACCACAAAAAAAACCAGAAAAACAAAAACAAAGACAAAAACTTCTTTATTTAATATCTGTTTAACAATATGGGTGATTGGAACCATCATCCTCATGGTTCTCCTTCTGGAGTAGTTCTGGGTGGTCTCTCAGCTGTCCAGCCTTTCAATTTAAATTAGTGATTCTCCAGCAAAGGGGCGAGTGCCACCAGTGAGGGGTCATCAGCGCATTGGAGCGAAGGCAGAGTCCCCGAGCTGCTGCGTCCCGCAGACCTGGCCTGGCTCCCTGGGGGGACACGGAGGCTGCAGAGTGCCCGGGCAGGGCAGGGAGGAAAGGAGCTGGATGGAGGGAACAGGGAACATTGCCCACCTGCTTAATGGAGGTGTAGCTGCTAAAGACTTGGAAACTGGCACCCGGATCCGTTCATACTGATCTAAATGACCCAAAACACTCCAGATTTGCAGAATTAGTAACACTGTAAGAACTATTTCTTCTGTTCTTTTCATTTCCAGCTTCTAATGAGAACATCCAACTACAAGAACTGGCATTTCTTCTCACATTTTGGTATCGCCATTCCTCACCACAGCCTATTTGACCAAGAAATGCAGAGGTGGGGGGAAAAAAAAGGGAGGGGGGGAAATTAGTCAGCTTTTTATTCTAATCCTCCAAAGGGTTGATTTAAGTTGTGTAAGGAGGTTTTGGATGCCCACTCTACAGCAGGATGTAGAGCTGTGAGCTATTCTTAAGTGTTTTTGTTCTTTCGTGTTTGTAAGCTGAATTTGTGAGAAAACATTGATGAGAATGCTCCCACTGCACTAGCCGCAGATCAGAAAAAGCAGTGGGAGAGGAAAATAAGAACAACCACAACTGGTTTCCAAAGATGACTAATCCTGCAGCCTCAGTGTAACCTCCAGGACAGCGATTAGCGTTTGGCTTTTCTTCTAAATGCTGGAAAAGTTTTCTGGGGCGTCAGCCTAGCTGAAAACTAGTTCAATACGTGTACACTAATGAAAGAAGATTTTTAAAGTTTCCATTTAATGTTCCTGCCTCATGTACTTGGTTACTTTTAAATACTTCTAGGTGCATAACGTGCAGTATCACATCTCATCTATGTTCCTTCTTAGTTATCAGAACATTTTATGAAAGAGGAAAATCCAGTTTTGTAGGTAGGATAACATAAGGTACCTCTAAGGGAAGTGACCCGTCAGGAACAGTATGATAGGTTTTTTTGACTTCCATTTGGTGAAAATTCAACCCTTACATTTTGTAAGCTTGCATTGAAGTGCAGTCTGGCTTAGCAGTCTTCCTCTGAGAAGTGAGCCTGAGAGGAACCTCTACCCTACTGAAGGTGAACCTAGTGACTGTTAGACACCACTAAAGCTCTTGGTATGTCTCTGGTAGCGCGCGGTCCTACAAAGAGCTGCGCTTTCTTAAATTAAAGTTTTACTGTGAACTCTGCTGTGATTGCTCCTCAGTTTTGCAGAACAGTTTTAAGAGAATTCAACGTAGATATTTTACTTCCCTGCACAGTGCCAGAAGATGCAAGTCCTTGGAATGCCTTTCAATGTGGTGTTCACCCAGCAGAAATTAAAAATTGGGGATTATTTAAAAAAAAAAAAAGTAAGATCAGATCTTTCTGATACTGTATTATTCTAATAAATCACCAAGCCATCCTCTTGCTACTGTGGGATTTTACCCTAAAATATATTTCCTGTAATTACCCAAGTGCTTTATAGTTCAATTTTGGCATTGCCAAAGTTTCTACATTGATTTGGTGTTCATTTCCAGCAGGCAGTTGTTGTACTTGTGTTGTTTGTTGCAACTGTGATAAATGTTTAGCCATGCTCATGGTGATTTCGGGGGGGTCCCTGAGTAGCCGAGGTTGGGAGGAACCTCTAGAAATTGTAGAGCTGGTTGCGCAGGTCTGTGTCCCATTGGTTTTTTTCTCTAAGGATGGTGACTCTACAAATTCTCTGGATAACTTGCTTTTTTTTTTTATGTTTAAATGCAATTTCCTGTATTTCAATTTGTGCCTGTTTTTTCTTGTCCTTTCTCTGGCCAGCACTGGAGTCTGGCTTCTTCGTCTTTACGCCCTCCCATCAGATATTTGTTCACACTGAGATCCCCCTTGAGCCTTTTCTTCTCCAGACTCATCAGTCCTAGGTCTCTCAGCCTTTCTTTGCATGGCAGATGCTCCAATCACTTAATCATTTTTATGGCTCTTTGCTGGACTCGCTCCAGTATGTGCATGTGTCTACTACTGGAGAGCCCAGCACTCCAGATAAGGCTTCCCCATTGCTGAGTGGAGAGGAGGGATCACCTCCCTCGATGGGCTGGCAACACTCTGCCTAATGCAGCCCTTGGTGCTGTTGGCTTTCGTTACCGTGAATGTGCATTGCTGGCATACGTTCAACTTGGTGTCCACCAGGACCCCCAGGTCCTGCTGGTTGGCCCTCAATGTGCAGAATCTGGTATTTCCTTTTGAGCTTCACAAGGTTTCTGTTGGCCTGTTTCTCTAGCCTGCCCAGGTCCTCCTGAATAGCAGCACAACTGGTGGGTGCATCAGTGTCTCCTCCCAGTTCTGCAAACTTGCCGAGGGTCTACTCTGCCCCATCAAGCAGGTCATTAATGAAGATGTTGAAGAGCATTGGCCCCAGAATCAACACATGGGGTACACCACTCGTGACTGGCCTCCAGCTGAACTTCGTGCTGCTGACCGTTGCTCTCTGAACTCATTGTTCAGCCAGTTTTCTGTCCACCTCCCTGTCCACTTATGGAACCTCTACTTCATTAGTTTGACACGATTTGGCTCAATTTGAAAATACTGTGATTTATCTTGATTTTTCTTCTGAGAGCCGTTATACCGTTTCTGTAGTTGATCACATTTGCAAATTGCTGTAGGTATCCAGAATGGTTTTGGCCACAGGTTAATGCACATTACCCCAGGTTACACGTGAAGACTCATCTTTGCACGCCTTTGGTTGTCACCTGGATAAATTTAAATTCAGAAAGAAATTTATGGGTGCCTAGAAAGCCATGTTGTGCCCCTTCTGAATATCTTGTCTTTATATCCCATTGTGATATGTTTGTATTTGGTCCCGTGCTCCATCTCCAGCCCAAGGTGGAGGGGAGTTGATGTCCCAACCTGTGAGGATTGCCATTGCTTTTTGTACAGTATAGAATAGAAAACTGTTGGGCTTTGCTTTATCATCATGTTAATTCTGTTCTTGGAAGTGTTTGCTTTGGGAAAAACACAGAGTGACCTGGAACATCAGAGAAATTTGTCTTTTTAAAAAGTACATTTTGGGGAGGGTAATTTTTAGGAATTTGGGAGGATTTTTGAACTGATAGAGGCAGAGAGAATTACACAGGGGAATAAGATGTATGAAACTGAGTGGGAGGTAAAGAGCAAAAGCATAACCTCTTTTCTCTGTGGGAATGAGGTTAATTTCCAAATAAATTGAAGACAATGTAAATTTAATTACTGTGCAACATGAGGGATTGGGAGTTTAAAAAAAAAATACACCATGTTGGTTTTGAAGATGGAAAAACATTGCACAACTGCAAGGATGCTGACATGAATCCTTAAATCAAATCTGTATCGGTTTTCCCACCAATCCCGAGACTTGAGTGTGTTTGTCTGAAGGCGATAAAATAACCTCTCTTTAGAATGGCAAGTTCAGTAGTGAGTAAGGTAATTGAGGATGACAGCGTATGTGGGAAATAATGACCCTTTTCCTACTGAAAAAGTAACAAACAATAACTTTGAAGTGTTACCTAAAATAAAATCTGCTTTCTCTTGCATAAGGGCTCTTCATGCCCATGTAATGTTTCTAAATCTTACTGGTACCGTCTGTAACACCTTTTTTAACTGAAGAACAAAATTGAAAACCCTGACAGGCAGACTACATTGAAAAAAGGTGATTACATTTTAGCTCTCAAGGTTGGATTATGAAACATAGGTAAAACCTGTTTTTTCCTAAATATGGTAAGTATTTTTATAAAAGATGAAGGGACGGTCAAAGACTGAGCTCCTTCAGGATGCTGAGAAGCCTTTTCGTGCTGTGAGCCGCGGTGATTTTGATCCCACGCGTTTTTCATTTGGGAGGGCAGCTCTGGTGATGGAGACAAAAGCTGGGTGAATTTGGTACTCCAAATGTTTTTCCTTCCTTAAAGCCGTCCAGATGATCCGTTCTGTAACTGCCATCTTCTTGCAATGACACGTAGTTTGAACTGTCTGTAATATATTTCTAAAAATGTTCTGTAGGTGTTGAAGACCACATTATGTTCTTGATACGTATATGCCATACTCAGGAGTTGCGTTTGTAACCATTACAGGTCCTCGCTCTATATTTGCACAGGTTGTTTTTCCCTTTTACGTTCTTTTTAAGAGCTGTCGAACAAGGGGGACAAAAATCACTGAACTCTCCCAAGTTTAGGATGCGATGTTAGGAAGAGCAGCTTTACTGTTCGTCATAAAGACACATGGGAAATAAAGCAGATGAAAGGCCCTGGCATTATTTCTAACACGTACGTAGGAATGGGCATAGGTGTTGTTGCAGAGCTTTAGCTACCAAGAAGAAAGAAATAAAGAAAATAAAGAAAAAAGTTGAATAACAGGAATTAAGAAAATGCCGTGGGCTGGCTTCCCAGGACATTGGCGCAGCACTGGTACTGAACTGGGCAAGGGCAGGCTGGGGCTTCCTAAAGCCAAATTAGCCTCCATGTGGACCAGTAACTGTAGCTTTTTCCATAGTGAACTGAAACTCTTAAAAAATGCTTTATTATTCCTTGTTTTGTTCAGCATCCACTGCTGTTGGATTCTGACTGGATATTAAAATCCCTTTAAAAAAGAAATAAAAAAAAATTAGTGCTCTTGATAAATGTTTTCTTTCAATGACATGGATGTTTTTCAGGATGAAAAGACATATTTTTTATTTCCCATCTATTTTGACAGGAGTTTTCCTTTGGAAAGAGCTTTATTTATGACTGGCTACATTTTGCAGGTTTATATCTAGGTACATAAATCCACAGAAATTCAACAAAGGGGATTGATGTTGACATTGCAATGAAGGATGTAGACAATTTTTACTGGTGATATTTATTTTTAAAGTACAATGTTATTATGCTTTTACAGGAAATGTTTAGTAATAGAGGTTAAACTTAATCTTGGTCTTGGTGTTGAAAAGTATTTAATATATTACATTATTTGATGTTATCCTGCGGTTTTCTTGCATTTTTCCTTTTTATGAGTAATAGTACCTTCATGTGCCTCTGAAAATTTTAAGCATTTCAGTCGCTTTCAAGGTAAGTATACCTGCCTGTCAGTGTTATTTGCAGTCAAAAGTAGTATTTGTAACAAATACCTCTCTGGGACTAAGTTGTGTGTATCTGTACGTATGCGCATATGTTTGTTATGCCAGATATCATAGTGTGAATTTTGAGTTCATGATAAAGTACCATACGCTTTTAATAGAAAGCCCTATTCTCTATTCCTTTCAATATATTTCATGTCCAAGATGATTTATTCAGAAAGGAATGCATAATTAAAATTTGAAAATTGCCTAGAAATTCTGTACTTGCTGGTTTGAATACTCCTTCCTTGGGAATTGCGGTTTGCGTACGGAGAAGGAACATCCTTCTGAGTCACTGCCTGGTGAAATTGTAGGGGAATGAGCAAACTGCTGCTCTGACATTAGCTTTTTAGTAGTGCAGCTGAAACTATAAATTTTTCTTTATGCCTGGATATACAGTTAAAAGTAGATTTTTAGAGCCAAAAATCACTGAAGAACATGGGTGGAGGTATTCTGCTGAAGAAGGTTGTAATATGCTTAAGTCAATATATTATGTTTATGCATTTACTACATAAAAATAAAAAAAGAATTGCCTTGATCAACATTGAAATTTCACTCGAAGCTTAGGAAATAATAGATTAAGGTTGTCTTAAGGTTGTTAATTCAGTATCTTTGTTTCAAAAGCAAAACCACAATCTTTAATTAAGTGATTATGCATTGTTTTTTGCTCTGAATGTAGTATTATTCACTGCTTTTGGGTTTTTTTCTTATATCGTCTTTATTCCCCGTGTGGCCTCAGGATACACTGAATACATGCCATATAAACTCGGTCCAGAAGACAAAAAAATATTCATTTCCTTAATTACTGATTTTTTTAGATCCTGTGGTACTCATAACAGTTTCTCAGTGGTTCACAAATACTCAAAAAGAAAATACAAAATATTTACGGATTTGGATTTGAAAAAAAATTACTCCCCATTATGAACAGTCACAGAAGTTATCTGCAGATACAAATGCATTGTCTTTCAAATTTTCTTTCCTTATGGGGTGTTAGAAGCCTAGAAATGACCTCGTTGTCATGAAGGAGACAGTCCTTGCATCCAAGGTCATGTTTGGGAGACCGATGTCTGCTTTGAATTTAATAGAATCATAGACTGGTTTGGGTTGGAAGGGACCTTAAGGACCATCTAGTTCCAACCCCCCTCCCATGGGCAGGGACACCTCCCACTAGACCAGGTTGCTCAAAGCCCCATCCAACCTGACCTTGAATTTTGGGTCATTTCTGTAAGGTCCTTAGCTTTACTGTAGAGTCCTGATAGGTCCAATTGATTGTCTTTATTTCCTCCAAAAAAATGTTTGCACTATAAAAACTGAGAGGTTTTATGTCAGTAGGGTAAATAAAGTGACTGTAGTCATTAGGGAGAGGCACGTGGAGGCTTTCCGTGACCATTAGTGGGACGCTGCTAGGATCACTGTGGAGGTAGGAGGACGTGATCAGGAGGGACACCTGCCCGAAGAGAAGGTGAGCGCATGAGAAAAACAATATAACTCATTCCTGTGGAGTGAGAATGGCAGAGACCTTTAGGACAGGCCTTTGAAGAAGAAGAAAGGAGGGGGGAAGGAAACGAAGGCCTAAGACAAAACCAGCATTATCTGTCTACAGCACGATAATGTGTCCTTCCAGAAGCTCGTTTCTTGTTCTACTGCTTCAGTATGGAAACTCACTTTTACACAGTTAGGCCAAAGCCATATTATTTCCAGGGTTCAAAGGAGAATGTGATGAACGATTCATTTTAACCACGTCGGGACACTGGAAAGCCGAACCCGCCCCGAGCGGGGTTACTGTAAGGACGGGGTGCGGGTGAGGTGCAATGCCAGCGGTGACGACCCTCGGTGACAGAAGCCCAGTACAAGACTCATGTTTTGTTTAAGGCTTAGCCTAAAGAGAGCTGTTAGCAATGCACATACCCTGTCATCTTCTGCATATGGAATGAGTCTGTTAACTCCTAACGAGGATCCAGATTCGTTCCTGTCAGAGCGAGCACAGAGAGGCACAGCAATTTTCTTCAGAAATGTAGCAGTGACCCAAATACATATGAATGCATATGAACATGCACACCCAGTGTGTTTGAGCAAAACCATACCAAATAAAAGCAGCTCAAAGGATAAGGATTTGGTCCTTAGGTTTCACGGCAGTGATCCCTTTTTAATTCTCTTGTTGTTGTTTCGTTGTTCGGAGTCTGTCTTTGGGTTTTTGGGTGGGAGTTCTGCTCAGGCTGCTTTCTCCAGCAATTTCCTCTGGTTCTCACCCACAGAGCTGTGTCCTAATTCAAGACAAATGTCTTCTCTCAGCAGCTGTGAAATACTTACCCCAATGAATTAAGAGCAAGTGGATGAAATGGAAATATTGTGGACCTTGTTGCCCTTTCAGTATTCTTATAAAATATTAACAGGGTGAACACAGGGAACATTGAAAGGAATTACATTAAGACACCTAAGGCAGATTCAGGGATATTTAGCTCAGAATAAACCTTATAATTAGTCTGAGCTTTACAAACATCTATTCTGTTTATCCTGGACTGCATACCTTTTCCCCCATAGCTTTAAACCTTCCTGAATTTAGTTTGCCACTTGCCACTCTCTTGCTTAGAGAAAAATCGAGCAGATTTGCATGGGGGGTTACATCTGTAGTAGATTGCAGCCTGATTATTGACTTTATACCTTAATACGACGAGTTGGGAAGATCTTGTTTCTAGGTGGTGCTTCTCATCCTCGCCTGACTCTAGCCTTTAAGTGCAATTACGAGGATGTTACTTGGCGTGCCAGACCAAAGGGGAATGAGATTATCTGTACCGCGACACAGGGGAAGGGTTTGACTGCTTTCTCTTCCTTGTACTCCTCTAGCGATAGGAGCATCAATTTCCCAACGTTCGTTGGAAGGTGGCCATGAGCTGCCTAACAATTTATGCCTTCGGTTGAAAAATACGTTTCCCGCTCTCTTCAAATTAAACTCGTGGCTTACTTTTGTAAATATTTACTTTTGTCTCACCACATCAAATTCCTTGTGTCCATGTTTTTTCTAGTCTCTTTGTCTTTTCGATTCCATTTTAACAGGAAATCTTGTTTGTTAATGCAAAGCCTCCGTTAATTTTTCCAAGTTGCTTCTGAATTTTCTTCTATGCTGTTGCCACAGGTGTATGGTGACTGCATGTTTTTCTACTTATTAATAAGAAAATTTCTTCAGGAGAGGGAATTTGGAATGTCTTTTTAGCACATGAATTATAGATCTCTGTTCATATGTAAGCAGTGGCAGATAAAAGAATATTCTTTAATTTTAATGAGAAGTTTTTGGCGTCAACTACAGATATCTTGAAGTACTTCATTTATTATGATCAAGTTCAGGACTATGGAATTAAAAGAATAATCTTTGATGCTTGCTGTTTAACAGGAAGATAGGATAGAAATCATTTGTTTACCCAGGTTGCATTAAAGTCATTTGTGATGCTTTGGGATTTGCCCTGAAATAGCAGATGGCTGAGGTGCACAGCCTGGTTCCAAGGGGATGCAAACTTACATTTTTGAGAAGGCACTAGACAAGAAGAGTCAAAGAAAGTCTGATCAAAGTCAGAACGTGGCAATAGCAGCCTCATGTGGACCTTTTGCTACCTGGGAGAAGCCCTTTTCCTTCCCTGATCCTTTAAACACTCTTTGGTGAGTAAGTCCATCAGTAATGTCCATACAAACCATTTTATTTGCATACATGACACTCGTGGAGACTGCACACCCTAAATCTCTTGGTTTCACATCTTCTCCACAAGCCAGATGGACCTAATAGTAACTATAGCAAAGCTTTATTCAGCAGAAGTTAGTCACGTTTCACTTTACAAGATCAGAAAGAAAGATATAAAGTACGCTCTTATTTTTTCCTTCACAATTTGATCTCTTAATTGGTTAGCTTCTCTTTCCTGGGATCCTAAATGTCTCCCAGGCATTAGAGTTTGGCTCAAGTAAATAAGAGCAGCGTCCCTCTGTGAAGCCAGCTGCTCTGGGTAGCCCTTGGAGTTCTCCACGGCTATTCCCTCTAGTTATTTCTATTTATGTGCCATTACGGCTTGGATAATTCAAATGCAAAATGCCTCGAGGGCTCTTCAGTTGACTTGGGCATTTGAGGACTTAGTGATTTTTCTGCACTTATTCATGCTAAATGGATTTCTCCCAGGGCCGGATTCCTTAAGTGCTTACAGAGCACTTCTCCGTCGTCCACAGAAAGGCCGCTCAACTGCCCCTACTGCACTTGCTTGCAACCAGTCCCCCCATAAAGAACCATAGAACAACACATTTATTCTATTTCGTATGAAACAGCACGGTGCATTTGTTTTGATGTGGCCTCTCCGGTGACCATACGTGAACCGTTATTCAAGCAGATGGGCGATGCAGGTCCTCTGCTTGGAAACGTCTGTGCAGGCATCTTACTCAGTACATGCTATAGCACGCTCTTTTTTGCTGTAATCGGTTAAAAAATAGGTCAAACCCAAGAAATATTCCTTTACGTATACAGGAATTAAGGTATGGTTTTAACTTTTAGGTGTCAGGTTTCAAAATGAAGATATTTTTAGAGCTTGCTATATAAAGGAGTATTTTTCTAATATGATTGTGGTGTTCGTGCAGGCGTTGTAAAATCCTATTGTTTAAGGAATATTTGCATAACATGGTTTCGGTGTTTTAGGGCTTATATTTAATTCTTTAAAATTGAGAACAATAGTACATTTGGCATGTATATGAGAGCGGAGAGAAGGAACAGCACGGAGTATTGTTGCATTGTTTGAGAACATTCATCATCTAATTTTTTGATCCATGGAACTGGTTTTTTCCATCCCCAGATAGTGTTTTGTGTTTGTGTGCTGTTCGGTTTATTTGCAGTACGCTTCTGAACTCGGAGAGTGAGGAGAAAAGATTCAGAATGTCTGAATTTCCAAGCTTCAAATAAATTATGTTGAGCTGCGCTTTTAGCGCTCAAGTAATTCTGTACTCAGGGCATATAGAATATTTTTAAACGTTCAGATAATTGAAAATTTTTCTTCTGGAGAAGCTCACTGTGATTTGGATTGGAAGAAGTTCGGTCCTTATTCCTTCTTTCTGTCATACAGCTCCATCTGAGCTTCCTCTGCTGATCTGCTCCCTTTGTCTCCCACTCTCTTACTCTTGGTTTTTCAGCTTCAAAGGTTGTTCTTGTCTTCCCCACCCAAAATTGTAGCTTTTTTCCTCCTTTTTTTTGGTCCAGATTATTTCTTTCCAGAATATTGAAAATGTTACATCTGAAACCCACCTTTGTCACAGTGTGTCTTTCAAGCCTTCCCTAGTTTTGGTTTACGTAGAGATCTGCTGTTTCTGAGCTGAGGGACATCTGGCGCGTTGTGACCCTGAGCCATCAGCGGGGGAATCTCTGACATAAATCTTCCTGTCCATATGCCGAGCAAGTGTCACTTCCCGTCTGTCTGAATACACACCTAAACCGCTTCAAATTTTCCTCAAGGTTTATGAAATTGCAGGTTTTATTGAACTGTTGCCCTGTTAATTACAGAAGATGGCACAAGTGACAGATGCGTTACTCTTCTTGCCTGTAACGGTGATGATACGCCAGCATACTAATGCAAGAATTTAATCCTGGAGATACCTTTGCCAGCTTTACCTTTGCCAGATTTTTTTTTTTAATGCTACAAAAGCCACAAATACAGTGAATTGAGAGTTGTCTCCCAAGAGGATTTGTTGTCTGCATCTTTCATCAGATTACGTAGCATGGAAAAAAAAAGAAATTAAAATGTGTGAAAGTTGTATTCCTTCCATCTCTTTTGATGCAGTATGTGCAGACTGTTACCTAAGTGGATATAGGACCACCAGAGACCACTTTGATCCTATAGTCTGACCTCTAACATAACACAGACCCAAAGATGCAATTAATTCCTTCCTCTGGGCTGAAATGTCTACGGTTGAACTAGGACGTAGCTCTTAGGAAAACATCCAGTCATGGTTTAAAGACTTCCATCGCTGTCCCAACCTGTTGACTGCCCTCCACGGTAGAGCCACGCTATGCTGTGCGTGGCCAAGCCTCTTCTCCCCTACATGGGGTGACTCCAGGAGCAGCTTGAAGCCAAGGGTTGTCCCAGGACCATGTTTCTCTGTCATTCCCATATCTGGGCTCAGCCTGAGTGCAGGCTCTCTGTAATTCCCCGTTGTCTTTTGACACAGAACCTGGATGCAGTTTAGGAGGAATCCCAGCCCAGCTCTTCTGTCTGCCGTTAGTGACTTGCAGAGCTTCAAGGACCAAGTGGAGGGGGACTGCCAGAGCCCGAGGACGACGGTGCAACACCAATGAGCTGGCTTTGAGTTTGTGTTCGAAACGCAACCTCCGCCTGCTCCCAATGTGTAGTAGCAGAGATGCACTGGGCTTCCCTTCATGGGAGACCTGACACTAAATAGAATTTATTGCGCCTCATGCCTGGTTTCACCCACCTCTCTGAGAGCCATGCCCATGCAACCGCTACTTTCGTTTCTGTTTCACTAAAACTTGTTTTGTTTTGGTTGGTGGGTTTTTTTTCTCCTTCTGATGGCTCTGTTAACAAACTGTTCTCCATTTTTGCATTTTGGTCAAATTCCCCTTTCATCTTTTCTCAAATCTGTTAAATAATCGAGTTTCTTGAGCGTTTCGTGAAGAGGTACATTTTCTGGTTTAATAATTAATGTCCTGATTCTTCTCTGAACCTTTGTGTTTTCAAACCATGGTCGCGAAATCTGCACACAGGATGCCGCTGGCAGGTGCTGTAGAGCAAAACTTCGCTGCATATTCTTGGTAATACCAAAGACAATTGCTCCTTCAGCAGCTTTATTGCATTATTGGCAGCTGTTTGTTGGTCTGGTCATCTTTAGTTGTCTCTCCCATGGCTCCTTCACACTTACGGAACATGTTGGGTTCTTTGCCGCTAAATTTATGCCTTTGAGTTTGGCTGTGTTAAATCACAAGGAGCATGTTTTGTGTCCAACTTCTTGAAAAATAAAGAAAAAATTTCATAGAAGTGCCCTTTTCTCTTTATTTGACACTCCTGTAATGAATGTGCCATTTACAACGTTTAACCATAATATTTCTTTATCATTGAAGTATATCAATGATATGAGTCATCTTATATATCATCTCTGTATCACTGAAAGTATTTGGGTAGCTTTAGCAAATGTTAAATAGCTATTGGCATTTAGAAGGGCCAAGAATAGATTCCTATTTGGCCCTATTAAGAAAGCTTATTTCAAGATCGAAATCTGAAGACTTTTCAAACTGTTCAGGTGTCTGATTTTGAGTTCATATAACATGTGCCATGTTGCTTTTTATCATTCAAGTTTCTTAATAAAAAATCCCAGGTGGAACAAAGTCATATAAATGAGGCGTAGAAGCCTGTTATAACAGAGGTACTATCGTGCTTTATCTTATTTCCAGTCTCATTGGAAAAAAATTGAGTGTGCTTGACAAGGTCTGGTTTTCTCTGCCAGGGATATCCTCCTTTGAGTGAGTCTCAGGATCGCTATTTCATTATTATGCTCAGGATTGGCTGGCATGGCATTATCTCGGGTCATCCTATTTATTTTCTTAAAACAAAGTACTGTGGTTCGTTTCCTTCTCATTGTCCAAAGCTTTCAGAAAGCTGCAGTTTTTGGCAAGTTCTAACTTTGGATTTACTTTCAACTTCTGATTTTAATTCCCTTATCTTTTTTTCTATTTTTTTAGTTATAAAAGTTCTATTTTATATGTTTGGTTTTTTTATGTGAGAAGTATAGTTTATAAGCTGTTTCAGTCTGCTGTAAATCCGACTTTCTGCAGAACTTGCAGAAGCTTTTTTTTTTTTTCGTGATCGTTGGCTTGTGATTTTTGGTTGACCAAGAAGAAAGTTGTTAAATGCGTTCCCATTATTGGCTTTCTTTTTTTTTTTGAATCCACATGCTTTGTGGAATTGGATTTTTGCAAGCATTACGTTCATATATTGCTGGTTTGAATTTTACTGTGTGTGCGAATAACACATAATCAAATCACTCGTATTTAAGCAACCATTACTGTTTTGTCTTTAATAATTTCTTTATTGATTGAGGTTCCGCCTTGTGTTAAATTTAAAACTTGGTCTGTAGAGAGGGAGTTAAGAAACTAATGCTTTGTTAATTCCTAAAAATCAGAAACACAAGACCTGGAGATTGTCATTCAGCCTTGAGTCTTCCTCGCTGGTTGAGCTCATCCATGGTGTGGTTTGATGATCTCTAATAGATGCCAGCTGTTATTTCATCTTGTTATTATTCCAACCTATTATTTTGCTTGCTAAACGGTGGTCCATAAGTCCTTCTGTGAGTGAGAGATGGGGTGAGGTACCAAGATGTTTTCATTGTTCTGAAAGTAATTTGTTATTATTATAAAATATCTGTAGTGGGTGAGATCAAAGGGCTGTCAAGCTCCAAAGCCTGTCTGACAGTCGATGGAGAAGAATAGAAGAAAGAGGCAAAGTATTCTGCTAGAAAACTCTGTATTCTTGTCAACCCGTGCAGGCTGCCCTCCGTGACCGCATAGTATACCTATTTTTCAATTTGATCTCAGCTTGATTTTTAGTGGGGCAAATACAGAAGCGTGACTAAGGCACGTGAGGGAAATTTGGGAGACGGTCTTCCACCTCTGTGTGAATTAGTGCTTGTCTCGTGTACCTTGTTGTGGGGAGGGGAATGCCCTTGTAAAAACATCGTTGCCTTTTTTAAATTACATTATTCATGCATTAAAAATCCAAATTAAACCCCAAAACTTCCAGACACTGAAGATGTGACTGCAGCAAAATCACGCATCTCCTTTAGAAGGCAACGTTTGTTGACAATAAAAGGTGTTTATGAGCTAAATTTCATGCAGATGCCTTTTGAGGATTGTAATTAAATCTGTTCTGATACTTTAAAAATGAAGTTGATATTTATCGAGGTGGTTTTCAGAGGTAGAGAGAGCGGCATAAGAAGAAGTGAATGACTTGGTGGTGAAGTTTTACAGGAGGCAGTGCTACTTCCTTCTGAGCTCCAAATTCATCAGCCTTAATTTTTTCTCTTTGGTTGTAGCGTTTCTGTGGAGCTTTTTGAGTTCACTCTGGGTTGCAGTTCTGTGTTTTTATTCTTAGTATGAAAAATTCCTACCTACGTCTCCCTGCCCTCATAGAATCGTCTAGGTTGGAAGAGAGACCTCTAAGATCGTCGAGTCCAACCATCAACCTAACACTGCCAAACCCACCACTAAACCATGTCCCTCAGCACCACGTCTGCCCGGCTTTTAAATACCTCCAGGGATGGCAATTCCACTACTTCCCTGGGCAGCCTGTTCCAATGCTTGATGACCCTTTCGGTGAAACAATTTTTCCTAATATCCAATTGAAACCTCCCCTGGCTCAACTTGAGGCCATCTCCTCTTGTCCTATTGCTTGTTACTTGGGGGAAGAGACTGACCCCTGCCTCTCTACAACCCCCTTTCAGCTCTACAGGATGGTTCTTTGAGAAGGATAACCAATTTCTGAAGAAGAGAATTGTATTGGGCTTTTTTTTTAACCTGAATATTGGTATTCTGGGAAGCGGTCCCACGAAGAAGTGTCTTGGTCCAGGTGTGAAGGTGGCGAGATGTGGCAGGAAAGCAAAACTTTGCAAGGGGAAGCCCCGGTGCCAAAGACAACTTATAATAGAGTGTTCCCCCTCGCTGCTGCTTTGGAAATAGAAATCAGCCACCAAGGCCTTGCTTATGCTGTAAACAAGCACTCTATTTCAGTTACATTACACTCAATTAAAAAAAAAAAAAAAAAAAAAAAAAAAAAAAAAAAAAAAAAAAAAAAAAGGAAAATATTTAAGGAAGTGAAAATGTGATGTAGAGAAATAGTCTTCCATCCTTTTCCTTTCTCTTTTTCCCAGCTCTCTACATTTCTGTCAGAGAAAACAAATTTGCTCTTCGCTATTCCAATTCCATGCAGAATATCAATGTATGTGCATTTTCCTCTTCACATATATTGAATAAATGCACTTTTCAAAATCCTGATCCCGCTTTTTTTGTTTGTATTTGAATTTCCTTGATAGCCAAAATGCTTTATGCATTTTGGAGAAGAATCTACTTGTTGGAAATCCTTTTTCTTCCAAAGTCTTCCTCTCTGTGAAATTATCTGTATCTTCTGAAGCAGACAGACACCAGATTTAACCTGTTCTTGCTGCACCCCGCCTCCCCCAATAGGCATCACCAGGTTGGTTTTAGCCGATTATTCTGTCTCCGCAGCACTAGATGGTGCTGATGACAGTGTCTCTTAAAGCTGAGCCTTCAAAAATACCAGTGATTTGAAAAGTAGTGCTGCTGTTTCAGGCCAAGGACCAGTTTGCAAATCCAAATTTTGATTTGAACAAAAATTGCAGTCTGTGAGTACAGACTGATTATGGAGGGGGAAAAGATGGAAACCCTACTAGTATATCTTATTTCTGTGTTGCTGCTTTTTAACAGGGAATGTTCGAGGGGTTTTGACTAGTAGCTCTGAGTTAGTGGGAGGTTGGCATTTGGTCCCCGGAATGACATGTCTTGTCGAAACTGTGTTGGATAGCATGAAGGAAAAAATGAGATTTCAGTTTTCATGACGTCAAATGTGTTGTGTTACCCTGCAAACACCAAATATTCTCAATCCTCATAACCACCACAGAGGTCTCGTAATCTTATCCGACATTCTTGCCATACCAGTCCGATTGCGATTATCTCCGCCCCAGTGCTAGTGTCCTGGTGGGACTGGGAGGCGGGCAGCTGCAGGACCGACCCTGGTTTTGGCCGTGCCATCTCGAGCCCGTTCCTCGTGCTGGCGGATTCGGGCTGAACCTTGAGGATGGTACAACCTACCCAGGGGCTCTTGTGCGGGTTCATTAGATGCCTCAATGGCAGTAAAAGTTGTCCTTAAAAGGAAGCTGTTAATCTCTTCTAAGAAATATCTGACTGGAGAGGTGTTGAGAAATGGTGGAATTTATTGAGTTGGCTCTCGAGAGGTAAGATTTGGGCTTAAGAAGCATAACTAATTCATTGTGGCGGTGAGAAGTGTTGGAAAAGCCTTCTCCTGAGGCTCTTCACTAGCTATGAGGGGACAAACACTGATACTCTGAGGAATCTACTCCTACAGTCTGTGAAAGATAAAATATCAGTGATATATGTTAAGTAAAAAAAAAAATAACTTAAGAGGACTTCTTCAAATGCTAAGCAGCATTTCTTCAGCCAGAAAAGCTTTCCAAGCACATGCCTCTGATCACTGAAGCTGTCCTTCAGTTCCAAGAAATAGAGACGATCTAGAATATAACACTGAGGTAGTATTTTGCCACTTAATTTTTTTAATTACTGAACTAGCTTTAATATTTTGCAGCTGAATCTGGTGAACAAGGCGTCTACCACTGCTCCTTGTCCCAACAGCAAGAGTAACCAACTCCAAGAGCGGCGTGCTAGGGCATTAGTGAATTTTGTTTGTGCTTACCTGTCAAGGCAGACTTTTTACCCTCTAAGGACCCAACACGGTCATCCTAGGAAAGCCTGATAGGAGTCCTGTAACGCTCCAAAAAGAAACCAGAAGACTGTCTTTAAATACAGAAATCCTTAAAACATATAACCTATACCAAGATGGGGAGGGAGGAAAGTGGGTTATCTGGGAATTGAAGGCCGTGTTTGAGGTATCCAGTGGCTTTACAGAATTATGAGACTCCTTGAAGTTGCTGAGCACCAGCTGATGGCCTTTGTCCACTGCTTCTGCTTACTTCTCATCTCTCCTTCCACCATTCAGTCAAGTTACATTCTCCTTATGTATCACGTTATACCAGCCTCTATGAATGTCATTGCCATGCTCTTTTTCAAACTGCACGGAAAAAATGTTTATTTCTCTGTATGTGTATGGACCTCTGATTTCACAGGTTATTTATAAAGCTGAGGT
Organism: Burhinus bistriatus; assembly: GCA_013397275.1. NCBI lineage: Eukaryota > Metazoa > Chordata > Aves > Charadriiformes > Burhinidae > Burhinus > Burhinus bistriatus. The sequence goes on along the minus strand of VYXH01009964.1, from coordinate 113,452 downwards.
AATGCTTTATTCCTTGTCTTAAGCAAAAATAAATTTGAAAAGAACATATACGATTAAAATGCAAAAACTTGGCCTCCAAATGCCCAAAGCTTCTGTCATATACTTGGATTCTTCCTCTACTAAGCAAATTGGTTATTGAAATAAATAATAGACAAGATGCTTAAGGATATATTGCAATATATTAATGAGGTGCTGCACTTAAAAATGGCATTTTAGCAAACACGTAGTGGTTATGCACTAAAATTGCATGTATGCCGTTGCTTCTCTTATAGTTTGACTTTTAAGAATTTAACCATGAACATATGGTGTTCTTCACGTCATTTATTGTATAGAGTATTTCTAATTCAAATTCTGCTGTTGCTTAGCCCAGATGTTAAAAAAATAAGTAAGTACCTTCTATAACTATTCTGCATTGCATTTTAAAATTTTCCTTATTCAAGTTAGTGTATATAATAAAACAACTCTTCTGACTGGATAGTCTAACTATTTCAGAACATTATTGTGGATTTATTTTAATTTTTTTTTTTTCCTTTTTCCCCCTCCAGTTTATTTTCTTTGTTGTCTAAAAAACACAACAAAGTGTTGGAGCAAGCCACGCAGTCCCTAAGGGGTTCCCTTGGTTCAAATGACTCTCCGCTTCCTGATTATGTGAGTATCAAACTTAATGTTTTAGTAGGTGCTTCAAAATAGAAGTGGTACATCCCTAAATCTGCAGAGATTTGTCAAAATGTGTGACAGCTAAGTAACCACCGACACCAAAATACAGGAACCTGTATGAATGATGTCATGTCTGAAACGTCTTTTAAAAAAAATAAATTGCGCTTACAAATGGCAAAACAAAACCGCAGCTATTCATAGCTAAGAGACTTACTGTACCCCGTCAGCTTGCAATTCTCAAGCCGTTTGTATTTCAGGATATTTAAATCATACAGTTAAAAACATTCTTTTTAAGAGCGGGGCTTTGGCATCCACAGTATTAAAATGCCTACAAACGATTGAAAACAATTCTCTAAAAATGATAGAAAAAATTCCCAGTGAGCCGTTGGGGGAGTACTGCAGCCATGGGGCAAACTGGTACGTTCTGAGCACAGGAACACATACAGCTTGGTGTACTGAGCCAATGCCCACAAATAGGCAACAATTTTGTAATTTAATTGCACGGCTTGTTGGAAAATCTCTAGTTTCGGTACAAGAAGGAGACGTCTTGCAAGGACTTGAATAATATCTTTGTACGACTGAAGTATCTTTGGTTTGTACTCATTTGAACTCTCGCTGCAATGCTGTGTGAAAAAAGTTGATTTATCAGTGGCTCTGGATTTTTGAGGATGAAAATGTAACAACTGGTTTATTTTCAGTGTTAATACATGTTCCAGGACATGCCTGTCTGAGACTTTACTATCGTATTACTCTAAATATAAAAGTACCTAAAAAGATAATTTGATTTAATCGTTTAATGACTTAAATTAACTGATCAGGTTTTTTAACCTGCATCTTTTCGTTATTATTGCTGACACGTACCATGCAAACTAGAGGTGCTTTGTTATTCAGAGACACGCAAGTTTATAGAGCAGATGGATCACTTGCAGGTTTTCCTGTGTATTCCTGCTCTCTTACCATGCCCTAATTCATGTGAAGCTCCTTACGACACCTGTGGTTTGGGGGCTTTTGATTTCTCTCCCAGAAGTTGCCTTCTGACATTTAATTTTTGGAACTTGAAACACTTCAGCAAGAACCCCCTCAAGTTAGTTTGTGGTTAAAGAGTAGGAGATCCCAATTCTGTTTGCTTGGAAAGGTGATACACAAGCTGGATAAAGTTCTTTCCTCTGCGTGGGCACGAACAACTGAAAGCCCCCAAGACTTTGAACACCTTGGAGAGAATCTGGTGGCTCTTTCCCGTGGGTTCATGTCTCAAGGAGTAGGGGCTCATGGTGTAGAGGCTTCCATGGTTGTGAGGACTGCAGTGTTTTGGATGCATTGAGCATTTCTGAGTGTTGTGATTGATAGTGCTCTTGGGGCTGTATTTCTTGGAGGTGATTAACCCCGGTGTCATGCCCGGTTCCAGCTTAAGCAATTACACTGCTATGTGTTCAGATTCTTCCTGTGGTCTCGTGACTCTTTATTGAGCTGTCCTGAAGAGCTGTGGGACTTCAGTTGGTTTCAGGGCAAAGGGAGGCTGCTTTGGTAGAGGTGATGGCTTTTCATACCAGAGATGTATCATACCGTATCATACTTCTCAGCCTGGAGAAGAGAAGGCTCTGGGGAGACCTTAGAGCCCCTTCCAGTACCTAAAGGGGCTCCAGGGATGATGGGGAGGGACTCTTGATCCAGGGGTGGAGCCATAGGATGATAGGAACAGTTTTAACCTGAAAGAGGGGAGATTTCGATGAGGTCTTAGGAAGGAATTCTTGGCTGTGAGCGTGGTGAGACCCTGGCCCAGGTTGCCCAGAGAAGCTGTGGCTGCCCCATCCCTGGAGGTGTTCAAGGCCAGGTTGGACGGGGCTGGGAGCAACCTGGTCTAGTGGGAGGTGTCCCTGCCCATGGCAGGGGGCTTGGAACTAGATGGTCTTTAAGATCCCTTCCAACCCAAACCAGTCTGTGTTTCTATACCATACCATGAGGTGGTTCTGCATAACATGCAGTATCCCAGCCCAGAGTGCTTGGGACCGGGTTTGTGGGCACAGGGACTCCATAAGCTGGAGTTGCTGCTGAAGGCTGTGTGTTTCGAAAGTAACCTCTGAGACATTGTGGGGTCTTGATTAAATGACTGTCAAGCATCTTCAGATGCCTGGAGAATAGGGCTGAAATTTTTAATACTTAACATCCTAACGCAGGGACTGCAGTAGTATGTTGCCTGTTGTCAGAGGGAGAATATTGATTTTATGAAAAGTGACCCTTATATTTTCTTTCCTAGACAAACAAATTACCATCCCCACTGTTCAGAGGAAAGAAAACAGCATGATACATGTGCCTGTAAAAGAGCACATATAAATAAATATATATATGCACACACACTTAGGCATATATTTACATATATGTGAAGATATGTTTGTGTGTTTATTTTGGGGTGTGTAAGAATTTGATGCTTGAAAACTATTTTATAGATTTTGGACTTCTTTTTAACTTACTGGTTGTGAACTACACTGCAGCTAAGCAAAGACCCAAGGTGCTTTCTGTACGTAGTTATCCCCTTACAGATGGAGCCAGCTAAAAAACGCAGTTTATGGAGCCGTGCTGGGGAAGCACTCTGGAGTGCAGCCCAGAGACTCAGATGCTTCGCTGAATTTCTTCCCTTTTATTATCGGTATGACGTGGGGAGGGAGGGCAGAAGGACAGCACTTGGAAAGATTGCTGTAGGGGAGAGGAAAATCACTGAAGTTTATTGAGTGTATTGGGAAAGAAGAATGTATACTTTTATGCGTGGCGCTTTTTTTCTCCAAATTGTTCGTGTTCCAGCTCAATCTGAGGCATAGGCAGTTGACTTAATAGAAGTTGAGGCCAGATTTTGTTTGCTTCAGCATATTCTGCTTCTGGAAACCCATGTTTGTGTTGTCTGTAAGAAAAACGATAAATCTGGGAACTGAGATAGCTGAAGTCCTGAAGCCGGTTCTACTGCTGTATCCCAGCGTGGAGCTAAAGAAAGGGATAGCACCGAGATTGCCTGCTCTGCCCAGGTTTATGGCTAGAGAGGAGGAGGATTGCTTGGTGGGCTATTCTCTTCATAGGTTTCATTCAGATCAGTCAAGCATATGCTTTAAAAATATATTTCTCATGATTTTAATTATTGTTTAATTTATTTAATTCATTTAATTTATAATTTTTTTTTTCTTATGGTGTTGTGTAATCCAAAAGTGAATTTTCATGATACCTGCGTCACAAGGGTTAAATTGTACATAAAATTATTCTAGGTGTTGCTTATGGTCTTACCTTCCTCTACATGCCTTTCTGCTCATTTGTGGGTACCAGACTTCAAAAAATAAATTACGGTAAATACTGTCTGTTCCTTCTTAGGGCTAGGAAGGATATGGAAGGAAAAAGGATCATCAGTGATCTTGAATTGAGCCCTGTCTGTTGTGAGCATCCTGTGATGGAGAGCTTCTGGGGCACAGTGTGCCCCTGCTGTAACGCAGACACACAAAGGGAGCAAACGGAGATGAGAAGAGGTGGACATCTCTTAATTCGCGAGTGCTTGAGCAGCAGTAGTGTTTCTGCCGTACTTGGATTTCATTACTGTGAAAACCTGACTTTCTGATCTAATATACCGCCCCTAAGCTGCCAATTATTGATGGTGCTAAGAATATACTGGGATTCTCCTTTTTTTGTGATCTTTTTGTAAGTATCTGCTGTGGACTACCGTCGGTTCTCTGGTGTACCAACAAAGCTGTGGGTATTCTCATAGAATCATAGAATCACAGAATGGTTTGGGTTGGAAGGGACCATAAAGATCACCTAGTTCCAACACCCCTGCCATGGGCAGAGACACCTCCCACTAGACCAGGTTGCTCCAAACCCCGTCCAACCTGGCCTTGAACACCTCCAGGGATGGGGCAGCCACAGCTTCACTGGGCAACCTAGGCCAGGGTCTCACCACCCTCACAGTCAAGAATTTCTTCCTGAGATCTCATCTACATCTCCCCTCTTCCAGTTTGAAGCCATCACCCCTCGTCCTGTCACTCCATGCCCTTATAAAAAGTCCCTCTCCAGCTTTGTTCAGTCCCCTTCAGATCCTGGAAGGCTGCTAGAAGGTCTCCCTGGAGCCTTCTCTTCTCCAGGCTGAACAACTTGTGAACTTGTGAATTTTGCTGTGAACTAGAATAAGGAACTGACCCAATTGGCTTTTATAGCATTCTTGTTGAGGTTTTCTGGGCTTTAAAAAAGAAAAGAGCAAAAATGTTTTGTTTGTTAAGGCTAGACCAGTTCCCTGGCCCTTTCCTGATAAACTGTTGCCATTATGATGGGATTCAGGAAGTGGGATGGAGAAGCCAGCAGGGAGGAGGGAAGAACCCCCTGTCATCAAACCATCGCCTTGGAGATGGGCTCCTTGGTTAGACCAATTCTCAGGCTACTTCAGTTATGAGTTGTTTAATAAGCTTTATTATTAAACCTTATTTTCGTAGTGGCGATGACCTATTTTGAAACACTTCAGTTAAGTTGTCCTTGTCCACGAGGATCTCCAGGCTTGACGAAATGGGAAAAATCCAGCTAGGTTTTTTATTGCTTTCTTGCATTCAATGAAAGCACATTTTCCAAAATTTTTAACAAACAAGAAAAGTGGTAATAAAATAATGGAGAATTTTGCTTCTTCCAGTTCAAGTCAAGACAAATTACTTAAGTAAACATATCAATGATTTTCTTTGTCATTTTGTTACAGCCTAATGTAATTTGTTAAATCATGGATACTTAGTGTAACTGCAGACATGCTAGTTTCCCTTGGAAAGCAGCACATCAGACCTGTTGTTGGAGCTACCATCTACCCAAAAGGTTGCTTTTTAAGGATTTCATAGCCTTGTCTGTGATTTTCAAGCACTTCAACACTCGTTACACTGTAGCTGGTACCGAGGGATTCTCCTTAACTATTTCTAGGAAGGGGGGGATGGAGAAGAAGAGAGTAAATTTTGAATTTTGGCAAGCTTATGCCAGGCGTTCAGAATTCTCTTGCTGATGTAAGAAAAAAAAAAATTTTGCTTAATGCAAAAACTGAGGAAAATAAAAATCAAATGTCGAAATAGCTTTAGATTCAAATAGTTTGGCATGCGTCATCGCTTGGGTCTGTAGTTGGATACGTAGCTTTTGATTTGGTTTCTAAATTTATTTCAACATCACCTAATGCAACACAGGGACTTTATGGCAGTGGGAGCCCAAACTCTTGTTTACTGGTGGTGGGCATGAAGGCTTCGTAGTTGAAAGAAAACTCCTTGGAGCACATTTTGAGAATCACTCAACACTCAGGGTAGGGGTCACCACGCCGCTGTCTGCGGGAGTTCTTCTCTCAGACATCCATAGGGATTTTACCGGCAGCCTTCACTTGTTTTAATGGAATAATATTAACAGAAAATAGTGTAGGTAAGATGATTATTAGCCACATAGGAAAAATTCTAAAATTCACTTCAGTTTAACTTATTTTTTTTTAACCTTCTAAGTTTTTGCTATAAAAAAATGCATTGTTCTATCCAGATGAAGCTTACATGTGTTAGGAAAAATTCTAAAAATAATCCTACTTAGTGCCAATATCTTCAATTATTTCATATATAGGGCAGTCACTTAAACAGCACTTCGATGGTGGAAGAATTTTGTCAGTGAGAGAAAAAAAAATATAGTGTTAGACTTTTCATATTTACAAATGTACTACTGTGAATATCTCAAGAGCCATCCTTTAACCCCCTGTGCAAAATCTGCTGTTTCTGTGTCAGTTAGGGCGTAGAAATAAATGCATGTTGGGAATCCAAAGGGAAAAATGTAAAGCATATGAATGCAGTGAGCTATGGGTATACATATAAATATATATCAATATATATATACACACACACTATATGCAAAAAATATGTGTATATATGCATTTTATTTATATATATATAAAGTCTGCAGTAGCAAAACCTGGTGGTACTGGGAGAGTTCCCGATCAGAGCTGACTTTTCCTGGCTCCTTACCAATCCAGTTAAATCTACCTGCTGTGCAGAGCTAGTGTTACACGGAGGCTTGGAATTCTGCGAATGTCAATGAGTTTTTCTCTCGTCTTAATAATGAGAATTAAACTTTACATTTGGGCGATGTGATTTCTGTGTTTCTTTTTTCTTTTCCTTCTCAGTTTGTGCTCCATAATGGGCTAAATGAAGTCCAATATTTAGATTCTTCTTTGATTTATCCTTGATTTATATGGTAAATAGAAAGCAGCTGTCTATTTAAGCATCTAATTCTTGAAACTCCTAGGCCCCTCAAGCGTCATCTGGAAATAATGTAGCTTGTAAAACAAAGCTAAGAAGAAAAAGCAATGTTTGTTTTATGTGGGATGTATGACTTCAGTTGGGGTCCTTCTAATTCGGACATTATGAGGGTTATTAAAAAGCAGTATTACAAAAGTGGTTTCAACAAAAAAGAATTTTTGTATAACTTGTATCTAGTTATTATGGTTGGTTGGTGACATTCAAAGCTGCAAGTACTTCATAAATAGACGTTATTTTAGTTTCTCCAACACAGAACCAACCTAATCTGCCTCCTGCCCGTGAGTAGATGTTAAAAGGTTCCCCTATTTCATTTACTCCTTAGGAGGAAATTGTCTTTTGTAAGTGAGGACTCCAGATTTATCTTAGAAATTTGGGATTGCTAAAGAGTACGTAAAATAAGGTTTAGGACCTGCAGTATTAGCTGTCTTTTGAACATAATGAAACAAATGTAAAATCTGTAAATTTTCTGGATTCAGTTGCATTACAGTGGATGAAAGACCATAGTACCAGTCTGAAGTCAACCTTATTTTCTGGATCTGTAGTTTAGTCATGGCCTTGCTAAATGACTAAAGCAAAATGAATGTTCTAGGAATACGTACTATTAACAACTGTAGTCTAAACTCTTTTGTCCACAATATTTGTCTGCCATTACATTGTCATATAAATCCTGTTCTGTCCCTTTCATGGCACTAACTAGAGTTTTTTCATGTAATAATTAGGTATTTCAGTTAAGGTTGGGGGATCTTGTGATGCAAACGTATTTTGACAAAGGATGATGCGCAAAAAAGTTCATGTTTTTAGCCTAGCCAGCATGTAGCGAACAAGTATTTCATTTACTATCAATGCGAACACTATTTGAACTGTCAATAAATGTTGTGATGTTTTGGGGTCATATAATACGTTCTCTGCTTACATATCTAATATTACATTAGATATGCTGCAGCTCGATCTGATGTTGGGGTTTTTTTAATTATCTAAAGGACTGGTTTAATGCAGAGCTCTGCCACCAGACATAAAGTATTTTCCTATAAATGCGTGCTATCGTGAAGAAATAGGAAGTCTTCCCTGCGATCATCTGATGACTCTGGTAATGATGCAGAAATGAAATTAAACCCACTTCCAAATAAACTGGGCGGCCGTAATAGAGTTAGTGTGATGCGATTAACGTTGTTTAGCTGGTAGTCTGTAAAATACTGCTTAGTGGTAACTGCTGTGAACGTACAAAACGTGTACTACTTCTTTAACTGTAGAATTGAATGCACTATTGGCAGAATGGGACATTTTTAGCAAATTAAATCAAGACTCCTAATTGAAATGTTATCCATATTTGTCAAATACTAGGAGGAGAGAGCTAAGTTAGTTTATTTTGATTTTGTCATAATGTTTCGTCAAAACTCAGAAGCCATCTACTTTTCACCAAAAGCACTACCAAGGTCTCTTCAGTATTCTTTTTTGTCTGTATTTTCTTCCATTTTTGTATGCCGTATAAATGTTTATATTTAATAGTCTAAACAACTTCATTTTTGTGTGTGACTTTTTAGATCCTTTTGTTGGCTACTCTAACAAACTTCTTATTAGAAGTTTATACAAGAAGATTTTTTTTTTTTAGGATGTTGTTTACTGAAGGTAATATATGGTAAACCAATATAATATTTTAATGTTTTATGTATGGTGTGTGGATTCTAGCAATTGAAGTTGCATTTAATAGGAGAATCGCCTTGTTTTGCATTAAATTACCTTCTTTTTGATTACCCTGAGTTGGTGGTCCGTGAGCAGAAGCAATATTTTCAATATCAGGTTATTCTTGGGTCTGCCTGTCTCCACTCCAGTATTGAGCCAAAGGCCTATAAATACATTTTCTAAATATTAGTCATACCCTCCTTCAGATGAATTATATTTTAGTTTAAGAATCTTACTCCTACCTGATCTCCCTATTTTTATATCATCAAAAATAGCAATTTCAGAATAGACTGAAATAACCAACCTAACCCAAATCTAAAGCAAGCTTTTGTATTAAGTAATAGCCAAATTCTGCAGTTCTGTCTGAATTTGTAATCAGTTCTTTCCGTGAAATGAATTGGAAACTTTTCTGAGAGTTATCCTTAAACAGAAGAAACTATCCTAAAATCCTGTGATAAAGATGTTGGTAAAGTTCAGTGTATTTAAACTTTCATGTATTAGTATGAAGGACTAATAGGTATTGGCAGTTGGTCTTTGCATTATCATGTCTTTAATAGTGTGGCTGAAGGGTTTTTGGACAAATATATTGAAGAACATCAAGATGTTCTCCTTTTATTGTTCAGGACTTCCACAGAAGTCTCATCGGTGTCTGGTATTGGTGTTATATAGATGACATCAAGCCTTATTTCACTTAGAAATTCTCAATCTTTGGGAAAACAGGGGTGAAAATTACTATCTTTTTTTAAAAAAAGAACATTTAGTGTGGCAGCAGCATCTTATGATCATCTGATTGAAAATCTTTCGTTCTTCAGATTTATGAGACATGAGAACAAATTGGAAGTAGTGGGAAGAACTTCTGGCATTAGCAATACAAACACGGACTAAAGTGTTTCTAAAAGCCAGTTATTTTGGTCATTACACACATTTGAAGAAAGCAAAACATGAACATCATAATTTTTTACTTTTTGTCCTCCTTTCACAGTTATATAGGTTTAGGGTATTGTCATTATTTTGCAGTAAAGGGTATAAATGACAACATTTGTTCACATTTTTGTACTCAAAGACACGTTTTTGATAAGACCACTTAAACGAGTGTCCTTAAAAGAGAAGATGATTAATCATAGAATCATAGAGTAGAGTCATAGAATGGTTTGGGTTGGAAGGGGCCTTTAAAGGCCATCTAGCCCAACCCCCCTGCCATGAGCAACTAGACCAGGTTGCTCAAAGCCCCGTGCAACCTGACCTGGAATGTTTCCAGGGATGCGGCAGCCACCACCTCTCTGGGCAACCTGGGCCAGTGTCTCACCACCCTCACAGGAAAAATTTCTTCCTAAGATCTAATCTAAATCTCTCTTCTTTTAGTTTAAAAGCATCACCCCTTGTCCTATCGCTAAAGGCCCTGTGGAAAAGTCTGTCCCCATCTTTCCTGTAATCCCCTTTTAAGTACTGAAAGGCCACAACAAGGTCTCCCTGGAGCCTTCTCTTTTCCAGGCTGAACAACCCCAACTCTCTCAGCCTGTCCTCACAGCAGAGGGGCTCCAGTCCGCTGATCATCTTTGTGACCTCCTCTGGACCCGCTCCAACAGGTCCATGTCCTTCTGCTGTTGGTGTCCCCAGCGCTGGACGCGTTATTCCAGGTGGGGTCTCGCTAGAGCGGAGCAGAGGGGCAGAATCCCCTCCCTGGCCCTGCTGCCCACGCTGCTGGGGATGCAGCCCAGGATGTGGGTGGCTTTCTGGGCTGCCAGCGCACATTGCCGGCTCATGTCCAGCTTTTCACCCCCCACTACCCCCAAGTCCTTCTCCTCAGGGCTGTTCTTCATCCCTTCATCCCCCAGCCTGTATTGATACCAGGGGTTGCCCTGACTCAGGTGCAGGACGTTGCTCTTGGCCTTGTGGAACCCCATGAAGTTCGCACAGGCCCACTTGTCGAGCTTGTCCAGGTTCCTCTGGATGGCATCCCTTCCCTTTGGTGAACTCAGTCTAATGACAGATTTTGAACCACTTGGATGAACAAAGTAACAGTACTGCTCTTCCGAAGCATCTTTCTTTGCTGATTTGGTCTTTAGAGCCTTTTCCTGCTGCCTCCTTCACTCGAGTGGGTTGTTCAGAGCTTTTCAGGAGAAGGTGATTGCTCTGGATGGTTGGGGTTTGTCAAACCTCCATAGACAAACAGAAAAACCCCAAAAACCCAGCACGGTAGCTCTCCAAAGAGGAGGATTTATTTTTGTAACTGCTATGTATTTCAACAATGTAGTAAAACAAACTTTTAGTGTTCCTAAAGCAAGGTTTTGATTGAAAAATGTAGTGCTTAAAACCCAGAAGTATGTTACCGTATGTTATAAACATCTCAGTAATTCTGTTTTTAAACATGCAGCCATATAAAGTAAAGGAAATGGATGCAGAAGGAAGACTGTTCAGACCCTTTTAGGCTGTTTGGTACTAAATACTTAATTGGAATTGGAATCTTTTTATGCTACTTTTTCTATATGAGATATTGGTGAAACATGAGAAGTTTTTGATGTTTCACCTTCCATTTCCAACTTATCTTCATATTTTACAGGGACCCTTACAGACTAACCAGTGAGGTTTTGGAACTCTTTTAGTTGTTTAAAAAAACCCCAATCCGTTTCTATCAAAGGGTAGTAAATAGTTATTAGAAAAAAAAATAGCATAAAAAAGATCTTTAGATTCCTTTGTTGCAGATATCTGTGATTTGGAATTGGAAAGACAGCTGGAGAAAATACAAGGAATTAAGGTAAATCAAGACTTAGTGATTTTGAAAAAGATGAGAACACCCTAACACTCCCACCTAACACCAGGTTGGGCGGAAGTGTCGGCCTGCTTGAGGGTGGGATGGCCCTACAGAGGGGTCTGGACAGGCTGGATCCATGGGCTGAGGCCAATGGTGTGAGGTTCAACAAGGCCAAGTGCCGGGTCCTGCACTTGGGTCACAACAACCCCATGCAGCGCTACAGGCTTGGGGAAGAGTGGCTGGAAAGCTGCCCGGTGGAAAAGGACCTGGGGGTGTTGGCTGAATACGAGCCAGCAGTGTGCCCAGGTGGCCAAGAAGGCCAACAGAATCCTGCCTTGTATCAGCAATAGTGTGGCCAGCAGGATGAGGGCAGTGATTGTCCCCCTGTACTCAGCACTGGTGAGGCCCCACCTTGAATCCTGTGTTCAGTTTTGGGCCCCTCACAACAAGACAGACATTGAGGTGCTGGAGCGTGTCCAGAGAAGGGCAGCGAAGCTGGTGAGGGGTCTGGAGCACGAGTCTTGTGATGAGCGGCTGAGGGAACTGGGGTTGTTCAGCCTGGAGAAGAGGAGGCTGAGGGGAGACCTTCTCGCTCTCTACAGCTATCTGAGAGGAGGGTGTAGCCAGGTGGGGGTCGGTCTCTTCTCCCAGGTAACAGGCAACAGGACAAAAGGAAATGGCCTCAAGTGGCATCAGGAGAGGTTTCGATTGGGTATTAGGAAAAATTTCTTCACCGAAAGGGTTGTGAAGCATTGGAACAGGCTGCCCAGGGAAGTGGTGGAGTCACCATCCCTGGAGGTATTTAGAAGCCAGGCAGACGTGGTGCTGAGGGACATGGTTTAGTGGTGGTTTTCGCAGTGCTGGGTTAATGGTTGGACTCGATGATCTTAAAGGTCGCTTCCAACGTGCGTGATTCTATGATTCTAAGAAATTGTTCCCCTGTCAAATTGCTGCTCAAATCTGTCTGAACTAAAACATGAAGAAGTTGAAATGGGACCATTTTTGTCGTCTACAGATTCACACTTATTCCAGTTGTGTCCAAGTTACAGAAGCACGGTCCCATCAACTTAAAATTTGTCGTTTCGGAGAGGTGTTATCCCCCTGAAAACGTAGCACACTGTCTCGCTGAGGGCCATTCTCTCCCTAATGATTTTTGTTAATATTACCTGTCGTGTCATGCAACTGCTGTTAATTGGCAGCGTGGGTGGCCGAGGGACCGGATGATGGGATGAAGGAAAGGAGAATATTTTAGAGGGAATGAGTCCGTTAAGATTGAAAGACTGTCTTGGCATGAGGTGAAAAAGGAAAAGGTTTGGAGAAGAAAAAGAATTGATATAGGCAGAAATTCAAACCCGAAAGCACCCTGCCAGGGCTGGTTCCTCTCCTGCTGCTCAGAAGAAGCATCACATGGAGCAAAATAAGCCACTTACTGAAAACTGATTTCCTCATCACCTGGCCTAAAAAGCAGCGTTAAAGAAATGTCGAATAGAGAATTTGCATTTTGTTTATCCCTATTGACAGTAGTGGATTCTTGTTCTCTGTGAAATAACTTTGTGGGAAACCTGTCAAAACACGTGAAGGCTGTGTTTAAAAGAAATAGAAATTTAGAAGAATCTCTTGGTTTTCGTGTTTGTTTAATTCTGTAAAGTCACCTTAATGTTTTTCACAGGCATAATTGGAAAGATAAACATTTATTTCCCTTTCATGTAACCAGTGATTTCCCTTAAATTTCTCATTCCTTTGTAGTTTAGGAACTAAGCGAGATAGAGGAATGCATTGCACATTTCATACGCTAAATCAGTTTTTGGAAATAGGAATTCTTCCACGGGATTGGTTAATTACAGAAACAATAACCCAGAAATTGGACAAAAAGGATCAATTCTTAACGCATGGTGAGTTAGATACAAACATGATGGTTAAAGGGCTCTGTGCGATGATAGTTAGGTGAACTTGTAATTAAATCGTATCTTAACCCATACACATCGAGATAGGGGGAAGCCTGTGCTTTCAGTCTGATGTCTGGCTTTTCAGAGTTTAGCCCTGCAGCTTTAATTTTAAAGCAACAGCAGGAGAGGTTTTGGATTAACACATGAAGAAATACTCTTTTTTTTCTTGATTTATACTGACATAAAATTTTCTAATGTTTTTCAAGGAGGAAAGAAAGAAAATTAAAAACAAAACAAAAAAATCCCAAAGAAGCTGATAGTCATATTCTACGTCTGGTTTCTGCCAGTGAAATACCAAACATAAAACCATTTCAGGGAAGTATCTTTTAAAACATTCATAACAAGAAAAGACTCTAATATATTACCGTTATTTAATCCTGCTATGTTCTTATCCCCAACGCTGCTGGGGGATGTCTGTGATTGCCTACGCTGCTCTAAACCAAAGTTGAGAGGAGTAAGATTTTTTTTTTTATTCCTTTTTTTTTTTTTATTGCCCTTCAGATATGTTACTGGAATGTGGTGGAGGTTTTCCAGAACTGCTCTTGTACATATTTAGGCTTGAGCCCAAGCTGAGTGAGCTGTGGCCTGCTACTGAAGAATATGACATCTTCTTCAAAGACACTCTGTTCTGCTGCATTTTTCTTGATCTCGAGCTGGTACAGCCTGTACAGAGGCTGTTCCACTCCAGCCTTTGTGGGTGTGCTAACCCAAACACTTGACCCTAAAGAAACTGTTTACTACTAACAAAACCCAGCCATCCTATTCGCGAGAAAAAGGAGATGGATTGGAGCATTGCAGGATAGATTTAATTTTGTCATTGCAAAAGGAATCAAAATCTTAAAGTATATCTCCTCCCTCCAGATAAACTGAAAAGGGAATGGATGTTGCAGTTCCTAAAGGCAGGTCTTTAAGCTACTCACCAGCAATGTATCCGTAGCACTTGCAAAGAAATCAGATGCTTACTGAATGCAGAGAAAAAAAAATAAGTATCCAAACAAATAATGACAAGTTTTCCCATTCCCACGCTAATCTTTTAGATTTTGATAAATTGAGACAATAGGAAGAGTCACGTCACGTTCTCGTGGGGAAAAAGCCTCACTGAATTTTTCTGAAATATAAAACTATTTTTCCACAATAAATTAGCCGTCTTACCTTGTGGTGGACTCTGTCAGTTAGAAGTCATTCGAAAACTTAGCTTAATTTGTAGGTAAAGAAGCATAATTGCTTACAGGATTTTGGTGAGGAACTGTTGACTGACTCCAGGCTGAATGTACAATATACACAAGTTTCTCTTTCAGCCACGGTGATTTCTCATCTTCCCCTTATCTGTCACTGCTGCAGTTTATGAACCAGAATACACAAAATGAAGTTTTGTCCCAAAATAGATGAGACTTCATAAATATTTCAGAAAATTGTATTTGGACAATGCCGTTTTTTCCATATTTCCATCAAGAGTGTTTTTCATCAGCATTTGAAAAAATGTCGTCTGTTGCTTATAGTTCATTTTGGAACGGGTACCTGTGTACACAGGCTCCTAGAATTATTTTCTCTGAATTTTGGGTTTTCCAAATCTCAGTTAAAGGTTCATTTTTGGGGCGTTCAGGCTACGGCTGCTGTGTGCTTCCAGACCATTCGGCAGGAAGCGGAGCAGTGGTCATCGGCTTCTGTGTTTACCAGGATTGATGCAGTGTCCAGGGGGAAAGCACTTGAAAAATAAGATGGAATGTAGTAAAAACAACATTTCATCGAAAAGCTACTCCGTTTATTTGGTTTGCCTGCTATCAGCTCTCAAAAAGCTGTTTCTTATCTCCTTCCTATTTGCATTTTATTCAACCTGCGAAAGCAGCTCTTGAAATTTGGTTATGGAGGTTTTTCAGACCCAGCTTAATAGAATAAATGATTACTACTACTGGCAGCAACTAGTTTGGAAGAGGTGGCAAGGTCAGAGGAAAACAAATAAAAGCACTTTCTTATACTTTAGTATATTTTAAAAGGGCTTACCTATAGATCCTTTAGACTGCAAACCACTTCAAAAACCAAGAATGCATTTTTTCCTTTTAATACGATAGGTTTCGCACATCTTTGTTTACCTATCCCCTTTAATTTTCAAAATATTTAAAAATCAGTATAGTAGGTATGCCAAGTGGTCTCGTAAAGAGTTGTATCTCTGAATTACTTTTCTAACTATGTTTAATATATCGGAAGAAATCAAAGCACTCCTCATGATTTATCTTCAGCTCTGGGGTAAAATGGGGGCTGTAAAGCAGCATATTCTGGCTCACAACAGTTTGGGAAACTTGTACCGTAATCCCTTCTCCTGTTATCTGGGACCTGACATTTTTTTATCATGCACTGCAAGTATTTAAGGAGCTACAACATTCAAAGAATACGCACCATCATCAAAAGTTTTTTGTGTGCATGCTGTCACCTTCCGTATGAACAGCAACCAGCTAAATCAACCTTTTTTTTAATTATTATTATTATTATTATTATTATTAAACATGGCTAATATAGTCAGGAGACTGTCTACAGTTTTGCTTGTATTTTGGGGTGATTTGCTATTAATGTTTTATTGAACTCAATTTACCTTTGCAGTGATTTTTTTTTGTTTGAGCAAAGCAGGAGTCTTACACTGAGGAGCCGCGGGGAGGGACACCGGGTGGCCTCAGCAGTAACACCGCTTTGCTTCCTTGCTTGACGTTCCCCAAATGGTAATGATGGAAACGTCTGCTCTGCAAACTCCTTCCGACTTTCTTATGCCTCCCACAGAAATTTCAATAGCAATTTTCACCCTCAGGGTGAGAACACAAAACTTTTTGGCTGCTGAGCTTGTGGAGAGTAGCACTGACTTCCCCACTGACGTCCTGGGCGTCATCAGGACCAGAAGATGATCTACTTGATAGTATGGAATTTATGGAAACTTGATGCAGTCCGTGTTTATTATTGAGGACTTGGATTCCATAGTCTCGCTTGTGATGTTTCTTCTCTTAAGTAGGGTCAAAATTGCCCAGAGTGATACTTTCAGTGGAAGACAACTGTCATCGTTCCGAGGCAATGATGGTTTACAAATGTTATGGCAAAGATGCTGAACCACAGTATCTGATCAGTGAGGAAGCAGTGAAGAACTTCTGAATTCATCTTCTGTGCGGTTGACAGCTTTAGTGAGGGATTGGTATTGATTCAGTTTTGATACTTTCTCAATTAAAATTGCTTAGACACTGAAGATAGGTCTGCAAAATCTGTACCAATGGGTGATCTTAAATGACAGCAGGTGGGTCATTGGAAATATGCTCTTAGATGTAGATATATTTTGCAACGAGTGTCATAGTTGTTAACTGCCACATATAATACCAAGGGTGAAGAAAATAGTTGATAATGTAGTCAGAGATGATGCGTAAATGAAGGGGCTATAAGGAACTGGTGGATAAATTACATTCCTGTAACTGTGGTGCACTGTATGGAGGAAAAGTTGGGAGGTGTGAAGGGCAAATGTGAAGAAAACTGTTTGGTTTAAATTGCTAATTGGTCTTTTTTCTGTCTTTTTTTGCAAGATGTAATGTTTTTCCATCTTGTTCTTCACGATAGAAATAAGGGCTTCTGTACTGCAATTAAACATCACATAGGATAAAAAGGTTAAGAACCCATTCCAAACAAACATTAAAGATATCATAAGGATTCTTAAATCTGGATTTAAATACATACTACACCACAAACTAAAGTGTGTATGTCAGCAACTGCAAAAAAGCGTTCAGAGGTTCATCAGAAATCATCTTTAAGGAATACTCTTTTGGGTCTAGAGATTTCATTAAGTAGCACTTACATATTAAATGCAAAAATGTGAAAGTTTATGTAAGCATTATATAAGACCTGCCGTGCAATTAAAAAAAAAAAAAAATAAAAAAAATTAGGAAGTGCCAAAGTTTCAGTTGCTGTAGCAGTAATTACTGCATAACGCCTCTGAAGAGTTTTGCTGGTGACATTTTAGAGCTAAGCTGCATGTGTAGTGCTGGTATCAGAAACTTTTTTGCTTGAGTAACAGCTTTAAAGTCCTTGAACTCTACTCAAGGTAGACAGGTTCTGTTAATTAAAGCCTGTATCATGATGATCTATTTACCTTTTTACGGTGGGGTTGGGGTTGCATATGGAACTTGTCCTTTCCTGTTCTACCAGTCAAACCAAACAAAATCTTCCCATACCTCTGGGGAATACTGCTTGGTTTCAAGGAGAAATGGAGAATTCTCCATTTCTTTTCAACAGCAGGAAAATTCCATTATTATTTCAGGCATGATTTGACAAAAATACAGATTCACAATTTTAACTTTAACTTCCTTAGTGTGAACATCATCATTTTCCTAGCAACGGTTGCTTCTCAGGTTTTGTGGGACCTTAGAAAATTATTGGGTTTACTTCTACTAAATACTATTTGCATTTTGTTGTCACAGTTGCATGTGATTTGGAAATACTGTGTTCTTGCATGGACAGTGTAGGAGCCCCTAGCTGGTGATCATCAGGTATTTTGGGCACTGTGGTGGATCCCCTTATGCTGGAGCTTCTCAGTGGGCTTAGACCAGCCTCTGAAGCTTCATCTTGAGTAGATGCCTTCTGTAGTCTTTTACTTTTTCTAAGCTAGTTGGGATGAAAATAATTTTATTTGATTTGTTATTTTGCCATCTTAGGAAATTATTGGAGAAGGAGACTTGTCACCCCTTTGCTTTCCAGGGTGGAATTCAGTGCTTGAATTGGATGGGAGGTTCCCAAGAATGGAAAAGCTGGGATGCTGGGATGAAATGCCAAAGAGGAGGACTATCTAAAGTCCTGTTTTCTGGAACTGAACACCCGCTACAGTCGTGATACTGAATCCCAGTCTCACAAAATCTGCATCTCTCCTGCCCTTAGGTGCCTCTCCATCCTTTTGGGTCCAGATGGCTGCTCGTTCTTTCCTCTTAAAGCAGAGGAGCCCTACTTATAGGATAGCTTGGGAGTCATAGCATCTCCCCAGGAAGTGAAGCACCTTTAGATCACGTCTCTCTGAGGCCCAGACTGTAGGTTCAGCAGGTGGAGTCGACAGCTATCCTTCCATGAAGTTTTGCCATGCTGCCAGCAGAGATCCTGTCTAAAAAGAAAGAATAGACTTCACTGCTCATTCAGTGATGGCGTTACTCTGCGAAAACTGTTTGCCAGTTAACTTCCCATGCCAATAATTATTTCACACAGGGGTATTGCAGTACAAGAACTAAACAAACAGATTTCCCAATAGTAAAATCCTCAGTAAACAGGTAGAGTGGGCACAGGGCTATAAGGGTGAAGCGTGACAAAGAATCAGTATAGCACTGAGGAAATTTAGGGCAATGTCTACAAATTTTTAATTGGTTTGGAAACCTGACTTTGTAGGGGGATAGGGATAAGTTAAAGTATTTCACTATGAAGTGTTTTAGGATTGGAATTTCAAAGATAGCAAGGGCATGGCTGGACAAAGAGATGAAGGTGAAGATGTGGCCAAGAGAGGAGTTGTGGTTTAGCTGTAGGTTGGCCAAATAATAAATGCAGGATGGTGAAGTCATGACCAGCAGGTCGAGGGAGGGGATTCTGCCCCTGTGCTCCGCTNTGCCATGGCAGGGGGCTTGGAACTAGATGGCCTTTAAGATCCCTTCCAACCCAAAGCATTCTATGATTGTATGAGAAGTACCAATAAAAGAATTGCACCTTCACTCAGATATATCCATGTCCTCAGAAACAGCTTTGTATTTTCTTGGCCAGTGGCTACTGAAGTCTAACTCTGTGGCAAACAGGTTTTTGGAGGATTGAAGCAGTTGTGTTCGGTACCTTGGCAGATGTCACTGGGCGTATTTGCTCTTGGAGGAGACAGCTCCCAGGCTGTTTTCTCTGGGACAGGACACACCACCCCGGCATTTCCTCTAGCGTAGCCTTGTCACAGGCTGTCCTGGAGGTTCGCATCATGATATGGGCTTAAAACATTGTGTTTCTCCTGGGAAATGTTGCATTACCGCACGGGCTGACTTGCCGAAATGGTGAGAGAGGGTGAAAACCTGCTCTTTCAGCTTATTTGGGAAAGCAGCGATAGTGAGTGTCAGGATGGCATTTTTATGTAGTAAAGTGTCTGGCAACAAACTTTGCGCCTGGTGTGACAACTCTACTTTCCTTCCGAAGCAGTCATCAGAGATGCCGGGGTTAGTTTTTAAAGTTCTATTCACCATAAGCCCTGCAATTTTTCACTTAATACCTACTTTCCCCCAATTCAACATTATGGCCAATAGTTATCTGGGTTTGACATAGAACAGCCAAAGAGTATATGCCAATAAAATAGATGAAGATAAGATTTCTGTCACCAAAGGCTTGGCTTTGAAGTTCATATGCACATTAAATGTAAGAGCAGCTTTCTCGTGCGCTTCCTTCTTTACCCTCCACTTGTCCACTCCTTTCGCACAGCGAGTTTATTTTGTTGGTTTTATTTTCTGCTGAAAATGCAGGAAATTCAGACAGCTCTCTTGGAAGCCCCCCAAAGCTAATACAAACAAGATACATATGCTTCTCGTAAAGTGACTAAAAATAAAGTAAATTATTTGAAACTATAAAACTGTAGAAATTCCCCTGTAAAGAGGAAAGGGAAGTTTACATCATTATAATGGTGGATGCTGTTAAATTATGTTATCAAGGTGAAATTCCCTGGAGTGCCAACTTGTCTGTTCCACACAAACGAGTGCATCACCCTGGAGTTTACAATAGCTGTGTTACAGGCAGGCGTGGAAGAGCTAACTACTCAACGTCCAAAACCATAATCATTCGAAGTTTTGCTTAGCATGTATAAAGCTAGCTGCAAAAAATATAAAGGAAAATGAACTGAAGCTGTCTGTTCATCCAGACTTTTTGTGGATGCAGCTGATGGATCTGGAACAGTTTATCAATTTTTCCTTCTTGTTTCTCCCTGGTAAAAAGAAGACTGGCAGGAGCTGGCTGTTGTTAATTTGGCATTCTTAGTCTTTTTGATAAGTGTTAAGTATATGGTATGTGTATCCTTTTGTTTTCCATTGTTGACAAAATTGCCTTTAAAGTCATATCTGCGTCATGAAGGAAGTAGTTGTTTACGATTACAAGTTTTTATGTTTTATGTTTGCAAATTAAATTTTAGGGGGGGATCTTACTGAAAATATTCCATGCGAAGAATTATAGTGAGGCATCATGGATAAGGGCTCAGAATGAAGAAAAGCTATAATTACCGTTGCCTGCGCAACCTTCACCCTCACCTTCCCTCTGTCTATTCCTTCATCCATATGATAGCCTTCAGCCTCAGCTCTGAGGATGGGTGGTCCCCACTGCGTGGATGCAGCAACGCAAACTTTACGCAGCCCTGCCTGGTACGCAGAGTGCCATACCCATAGAATCACCTGCTGCTTGCTTGCACCTTCCTCTTACTCGTAGGAGAGGAACACCTCTCCTGTGAGGACAGGCTGAGAGAGGTGAGGTTGTTCAGCCTGGAGAAGAGAAGACTCCAGGGAGACCTTATTGCAGCAAGAAAAGAAAGATGGAGTCATGCTTTTTAGCTGGGGTTGCAGCGATAGGACAAGGGGTGATGGTTTTAAACGAAAAGAGGGGAGATTCAGACTAGATAGAAGGAAGAAATTGTTTAAGCTGAGGGTGGTGAGACACTGGCCCAGGTTGCCCAGAGAGGTGGTAGATGCCCCATCCCTGGAAACATTCAAGGCCAGTTCGGACAGGGCTCTGAGCAACCTGATCTAGTTGAAGATAGGACAAGAGGAAATGGCCTCAAGTTGTGCCAGAGGAGGTTTAGATTGGATATTTGGAAAAAATTTCATCACTGAAAGGGTTATCAAACATTGGAACAGGCTGCCCAGGGAAAGAGTGGAATCGCCATCCCTGGAGGTATTTCAAAGCTGGGTAGACGTGGTGCTGAGGGACATGGTTTAGTGGTAGTTTTGGCAGCATTAGGTTGATGGTTGGACTCGATGATCTTAAAGGTCCCTTCCAACCTAGACAATTCTATGATTCTGTGTCCCTGCTGGTTGCAGGAGGGTTGGACTAGATGGCCTTTAAAGGTCCCTTCCAACCCAAACCATTCTGTGATTCTATGATTCTTCCTCCACGCTACCTGGCTCAGAGAGGAGGATTGGACTTGCAAAAAGAGGCAAAGAATTTGAATTCTCTGCAGCACAGTACGTTCAGTATCAGTCAAAGCTGGAGTACAGCTGTCATCTGTGTGTGTAGAGATGCTGGTGTCTTCATTTAGGCATGGCAAAGCAGTGACACCTGGAAATTCTCTTGTCCATAATAACCACAATCTACACAATTTGCCTCTGGGTGCCTGAAAGAACATCTGTGCCATTTTCCATTAGTTTGTCCCACAATGTGCCTTAACATCAATGATTAAATGGAAAGTTCAGCAATGTGCTAGAAGAATTTGGAGTTTGATGGAAAACTTAGGTTCAGTAACCTGTAAGAGGCTTCAGAGCAAGTGACCTGGAGGGCGCAGTCAGAGCCAGCTTGGGGAAGCGGAAAGTCAGAGATGGTTTCGCTGCTTTTAATTGTGGAGTCATTAGGAAGGAAACTATTAAAGCATCTCAAGCTAAAGCTCCTTTAGGTAGCTTCTTTACAGCATTTGCATGCCGTATGCGCTCCTTACTCTGCTGGAGAGGGACCTGCCGTGTCAGTAATTGTGAACCAAAGCCACCGAGCTTCAACATAAAGAAACTTGCACTTTTGAAAATTCAAATGTCAAGGCATCCTGTTACTGGCAGCAAGATAGCACTCGCTAAAAGCCATTCATTGTCACCAGCAGTAAGTTCAGAATTCTGTTCGGACATGGTTTTTTTGTCAGCCTGCATTTCCGTCGTAGATTTATTTCGCTATTATAGGTGACATTTCCACTTTATTTCAATCAGGTTTCTTTGGATTAAGACTTCACTACAGCGTGCCTTTCCTGGTTGGTTTGGTTTTTTTTACCCTATTTACATTGTGCGGTTGTAGCGTATTGCATTACCCATCCTTGCTCGGGTTTTGGTTTTTTTAGGCAGATAAGCTTCTTCCTGCTCAGATTGTGCTAACTGTACAACCGCCTTTTTGATAGCATTCGTCGTCGTGCCTTTTCAACGGGCAGAAACATCTCACAGGGATTTAGCTGAAAGTGTCCATAGGCTGCAAAATGGCTGCGATACGAATGCTCGGGGACAAGTGGGGCTTTTTTAGTAGGCAGTAGTGTCCTGGCTGTATCCAGGTATTGTTCTTTACTGCGTAGTCTCATTCGTACGGATCCCACCACGAAGGAAAAGGTGTGCTGTTAGAGCTCTGATTTTTTAAAAAGTTGCAAAGTAGACCTGGTTAGGCTTACAGTTATTTGCCGCTTTGGATTGCGGATTACTTTGCATCCAGGTAAAAAGTGGGGGGGGAAAAAAATTGTTGCATTTAAGTGAATTCTAGTTTGCAATGAATAAATATCTAATTGTATTATAATACATCATGTGGACACAATATGAGAGTTAAGTTTGTGCGCTAGTGCTTTTTAGAATCATAGAAAGAATCACAGAATGGTTTGGGTGGGAAGGGACCTTTAAAGGCCATCTAGTCCAACCCCCCTGCCATGGGCAAGGACACCTCCCACCAGACCAGGTTGCTCAAAGCCCCGTCCAACCTGACCTGGAATGTTTCCAGGGATGGGGCATCCACCACCTCTCTGGGCAACCTGGGCCAGTGTCTCACCACCCTCAGCGTAAATAGTGTCTTCCTTCTATCTAGTCTGAATCTCCTCTCTTTTAGTTTAAAACCATCACCCCTTGTCCCATCGCTACAAGCCCTGCTAAAAAGTCTGTCCTCATCTTTCTCATAAGCCCCCTTTAAGTATTGAAAGGCTAAATTTTTAACCTGAAGAAAACGAATTCTTCCATTCCTCACCCTGAAATCAAGACTACAATATTTCCTTGAATTCAGCTGTACTGTTGCAGCTGGTAGCTGGTGGCTGGCGATGGAAGGGCTAACCCAGCTCAGGCTGCGTGACCACGATGGGATGCTGCAGCTGAATGTCTGGCAGATCTTTGCCATCTTTCTGGGTAAATGGCCAAAAATGCAAAATGTCATCAAGAAATGTGTCCCCATGCAGCTCGCATCCGTGCTGTGAAATACCCTGGGTACCACCCAGAACCGCTTATAGCCTGTACCCAGGAGTGAGGGTCAGGAGATGAGCCGGGTTCAAACGAGGGACTTCTGTGCACTGGAGTCACCTCTGCAGTGAGGACACATCTCGTGCAGCAGCCGAAGGGGCTGCTGCAATGGCCGGCTGCAATCGCAGAGCAAATGACTTCAGCGAGACTACCAGAGATCTTAAAAAAAAAAAAAAATAAAAAAAATAAAAAAACCCCCAACCCAAAGAAATTCCTTTCTCTGAAACTTAATACAAAGCTTATTGCGTTGTGAAAGCCAGCCTCATGTCCACCCTTGCATAGAAATGTCTCTGCATATCGTCACAAGTGACTGAATTTCTGCTTTTCAAAGCACTATTATTTTCCGTAAAAACTAGCATAGGAGGAAAGAAACCAGAAAGCAGAATAATTTTGTCTCAGTTTTGATTAGACAGTAGAAGCCATGAGGGATGGTTAACCAAAGTTAACCTGAATGACACCTGGACATGCCTCCCTTTTTCTCCTAAGAATTAATAACATCTAGAGGCTGGAGATTTGCATTCCTAATAGAACTTTTTTAACCAGTTCTCTATGATTATAAAAACTAAAATTAATGTCAAATTAAATTAAAAGGATGAGCACTCAGAATGTTCCAATGTAGGAAAGAGAGCACGGGTACCATGAATTAAGCAGGTTTTTGGTGACGCTGGGATCTTACATCCTCCACTGACAGTGATTCAGCTGCTTTTATCTTTTGGTGGGTAAATACGCTTGTAAGGAACCGAACTGTGAGCACCTGCCCAGGGTTTGACGTTTAGGCTGCTTGGCTTCTCTGATAAGCCATATACTTTTCAATTGTTTTTACACATCAGTATCTTTCCAGCAGTAAGTATTGAATTCTCTGGAAGTCTTTGCCCAGAAGGGTGTCATGCGAATTATTATATTGCAGTAAGGAAAGCAAGAGTATTCCAGGATGGTCAGAGATGAGAACATCCAGCTCTGCCCCAGTTTGCCTTGGCTTTGCACATTTGTGTGTTCCTTGTTTGTGGTTATCAATCTCAAGTTATTTTTTTTTCCAGA
Source organism: Burhinus bistriatus (assembly GCA_013397275.1). NCBI lineage: Eukaryota > Metazoa > Chordata > Aves > Charadriiformes > Burhinidae > Burhinus > Burhinus bistriatus. The sequence goes on along the minus strand of VYXH01009964.1, from coordinate 88,911 downwards.
TAATGTTCTCATTCCTGTGCTCCTCGTGTTTTTCCTCTGCATCCTCTCAGCTTGTTTCCATTCGCTTTTCTCTGGCATAATCACTTGTTTGTTCCTTTTTCTTTTAACAAAGGAGACCCACGCTACCCAGAACTGTACCTGGATCTCTTGTAGCTGTTGCTGCCTGCGTTGCTCCTCGTGCAAGTAGAACATGATCAAGCATCTGGCTTTTTGCCTTAAAAATGAAAATCTTTGCAAAAAAACCCCAAAAACAAAACCACATTTAATTCCTATCCTGAGAAGGAACCATGAGGTGGTTACCGAGGATTACCCACGCTAACGTTGGTGCCATGCCTACATTGTCATCCCTTTTGTAGGCATGATTTCAGTCTCAAAAAGTTGGTACCAAGCCTTTAGCTTCCATGTTTCTTTTAGTGATGCCTGTAATTCTTTCTATGGGCATAACCAAAAAAAAAAAAAGGAGAGGGAGAATTGGTACACATCAGTGTCAACAGAGTCATCTGAGCCCTGTTTTGTAAAGGAATACTGTAATAATTTTAAATGACTGAATTTGTCAACTATAAGCAATAAGAAAACGCCATTACTTTTAACTACTCATTTAAATGCATTGTTTAATAGATTGAAACTTGTCTACCTGTCTCCTCAAATCAATATCTGGTTTTTCTTTTCATATAACCGCCAATTCAGTCAAAAAACTACTCTTCACAAGGTTGCTGTGGATGATATGGTAGTCCTTGTCTTGGCCATACACGTTCTCCTTTTCAGTTGGTCTGATAATTAATACGCAGGGTGATAAACTACTTCTTCTCTTCAACTGCAAAATGTTTTTGTAACCTTATTTATATATCCGTCGTGACGCCATGTCTAGATGCAGAGGGGCCGTAGCTTGATACTGGTGATACAGAGCGACAAAAGCACGCAGCATTTTATCAGCTCTTACAGCATTTCTCCATTGTCTCATCCAAATGCTGTCCTTGGCTTTCTGCTTGTTTTTTCCTGTTTTGAAAACTTTTAAGCCTTTACAAATGCTTTAATCGCTAATTACAGGAGCGTACAGCTCTGCAGATAACATATATGCAATACTGGGATTCAGTCCCACTTCTCTGTCTTTTATGGAGCTGATTTTTCTTATAAATGATTTTTTTTCTTTTAAATATAGTCTATTATGGGCAAAAATCTTCACTGTAGCTCCTGGATTTCTTCATTTGGGTCTCAGATTCTTCACCTGGAACACGGTAGCTGAAAAACAGATGGTTGGTTCTGTCCACCAGCTTCTAAAAACTTTAAATATAATTACTGAGCAGTAACCTCTGGTAACTTTTAATTGTTTGAAGCTGACCAATAGCAGAGTCTGCCTTTTCTTGAGATAACGTGTTTGGAGATGATCAGCAATGCTTTCTGCTTCAACTAGATGTACGCCCGTTTTTTTAAGGTGAAACATATTTTAGTAAAAAGCATTTAGTTTCTGGAAAAGCAATTGTGTGGCTTGTTACCTTTTTGCTAACTGAAGAGATCTCACTTAAACCTGAATCACAACGTTGGTGCAAAAGTGTTGTATTCTGTATTTTAGGCTAGTGTCTCAGCCACTAGGTCATCCTGCTGCACTGGGGAGAGAATTATGCCGATGCTCAGAGCTTTTTAAAAGCCACCACAATATACAATATTCTGAATTAAGTCTAAGTTGATGGCCGTGTACCACTCCACAGACCAGTTAGCCAGGTCTGGATTTGTCTTCGGATTCCAGCTGAAGCAATTATTTCAGGTTTTGTCTAGTATTTTGCATTAGGCACATTGCACAGCGTCTGACTGGGATGCTCTTTCATAGCACGCTAACTAGGAAACTACAGACGGAGGAACCGCCTGTGTTTTGAACGTGAGGATTGTTTCTGTCGTAGAAGAATGCAATCCCATTGACAGACTAAGTAGCTGCGGTGATCAGCTTTGTAATGGTTTCTGCCAACATTGGTAGCTACACTACAATGGTAATTCAGGTGGCTGAGGCAAAGCTGTTAAAAAGAGAAGGAAATCTCGTGTTTGGAAAAAAAATCTGTAACTCACTGTCAGGCAGGCATCATTGCTAAAGAGGGAAATTTCATTGGAGTGTGTGCACTGAATATTGTTCTTCAAACAAGAATTTCAAAATGCTTTCATCTCTTAAATCTCCTTTGTACAAAGAATCGTAGAATGGTTTGGGGTAGAAGGGACCTTAAAGCTCGTCTAGTTCCAACCCCCCTGCCATGGGCAGGGACACCTTCCACTAGACCAGGTTGCTCAAAGCCTCATCCAACCTGGTCTTGAACATGCAGAAGACAAGCGGTAGGGATAACCAAATTAGAGAGCTGCTGTGTTTCAGCAACAGTATGAGGATGGGCACTACCTTTTCCATGGTCCTCAGCACTGTGGAAGAGCCAGAGGAGGAGGTCTTTATGAGTCTAACCAGGGTAACGACAAGTTCCCGTATTCTCTTCTGCCTTGGTAAGAGCATGTCATAGAATCATCGAATGGTTAGAGTTGGAAGGGACCTTAAAGACCATCCAGTTCCAACCCCCCTGCCGTGGGCAGGGACACCTCCCACTAAGACCAGGTTGCTCAAAGCTCCATCCAACCTGGCCTTGAACACCTCCAGGGATGGGGCAGCCGCAGCTTCTCTGGGCAACCTGGGCCAGGGTCTCACCACCCACGCAGTAAAGAATTTCTTGTATCTGGCAAGGGACGATTCCTACCTTATAAGAGAAAATAACTCAACTATGTAGAGATTGACTGACAGTCCAACAAAATGCTGCTGCAAATTCAGCCTCGTTATGAAGTATTTAAGTGCCTTATGATAACTCAGAAAATGACTGCTTTGTACGCAGTCGGCCAAAGGAAATGCCGGTGGTTTCAGTGTCCGTACTAAGCAGAAAAACTCAAGCTGGTTTGGTATGATTCACGTTCTTGCCCGACCTGTAAAGTCTCACAGCCCAGCGTTTGATGTGGTGGAGACCTAACGATATGAACAAAGTCGATTTGCCTTTTTTTTTCCCCCATCCCAAGGGGATGAACAACCGTGTATTGGGCATATCCTTATGTGCAGCCCAAGGAGAGAAATCCTGATGACCAGCAGGGGTTCTCGTGCCAGCTTGTTCGGCTTAGAAAGTTTGAGTTTCAAGATCACCAGGAAGGGTTTGTCTAAGGCCTTGACAAGATGAAAAGCTCTACAAGTTTATCTTGAACGTTAAGGCTAAGTGCACTACAAAAGGAGATTTCTCTTTTCATTTATTACAAGCATTCTTCAATACCAAAAAAATACAAGAAAGAAAAGGCCAGGGACAAAGTCTGGAGAAGGGTGGCAGATGTTCAAGGTGTAGTGGGGTTTGATCCTGGTCGGTTTTCCTTCTCCTGTCTTCACTTTTCTCTTTCACTCGCCACTTTTTATTTTCTGATTTTTTTTTCTCTCTTCTTCTCCCTATCCCTCCTCCCCAAGCAGGGGCTCAACAGAAATTGTATTCAATTAAATGTATGCTGAAGTGCTTTTACTTAGCATAGGAGGGGTTGAAAAGACTAAGTTCACTTAACCCTTAGTGAGTTTGGCTGATTACAATATGTTAATGCTTTTTGGCATGAGAAGATGGCTCCTGTTGAGAGAGTCGAGCTATGAGACTGAATACTGGAGTGCAGTGCATTTCGGTTAAAATTTTAGTTGTTACAGGAGAAAACAGATCTCTTTCCAGATACAGGCATGCCAGATTTGCTCACCGTTGAGACGAAAACCAGCTAATAGCTCCATTAGTAATAATTACCTGTGCTCTGTCTTTATTACCTAATATATTTTATGATGGAAAAGGGCACACTAACCTTTTATTCGTTTCTTAAAGGCACAAGATCTGAATGTGATCGAGGAAGTGATCCGAATGATGTTGGAGATCATCAACTCCTGCCTGACAAATTCTCTTCATCACAACCCAAACTTGGTGTACGCGCTGCTTTACAAGCGGGATCTGTTTGAGCAGTTTCGAACTCACCCTTCCTTCCAGGACATAATGCAAAATATAGATCTGGTAAGTGATACATTATTTAGAGGATGCTTACACGGCATTATGTGATCTCTTTATCCTTTTGAGAGGTGAAAAATACTCATCATCTCTATCAGTTTCTTTTAGAAAGTATTAAAATGTTGAGTTTCTCTCTCTTATTTTCTGGGCCTCTGCTGTGATGTATTCTGGGCAATGTCTTTAAGAGCCAGGAGGATCTGGGGAATTCTCAACCGGTGACACATCTTTCACTCCCCTGAGGAAGGACGGCATGAGCTTCTCTTAACTGCCCCTTGTTAGAACCCTGTCTTTTGGGAGAGAAAAGGCAGATTTTCATCATCAACCAATCTTTTTCTTTTCTCTTACTCCCATCACCAACCTATTAATGATTACAGGGACCTTTTTTTTTAAATAGTGAAGACCAGGTGTCCAGCTGCCTCATCCCCTGGGCTGTATCTGTGTGTTGCTTTCACCTGCAAAGTGTCTCTCCACAGCAATCCCTTTGGGTAGGTAGATATTTTAGAAGAAAAGAAAAGGAAATAGCGGTGGATCGGAACCTGTTACCAGTGTGGCTTTCCATGGAGTATGACTTTGGAAAACAGACAGTTGTTAATTAATTACCACTGCATCCGATAGTGGTTTTCGTGTTCATATTGAGAACCCGAGTAAGGATTCCTGCTAGAAAATAACAGATTTTAAGCGCAAGGAATATTTTTCTGTCCTCTAGTTGGTATTTGCAGAGCTGAGCAATGCTTGAAGTCACACTGTGACCACTGGATGGGAAATACTGGAAGGGGAGGCTGAACCGGGTACTAAATTTGTTGCTGCAGTGAATAGCACATTTATTCAGTGTGAATAAAAATCTACTCAGGTTCTGTTCTGATCCGCTTTTATTTTAAAATATTACAGAAGATTGACAGATTTCTGATGATCCATAAAGGAAAGTAATTTAAAATGTCAAACTGAAATCCTGTTCTGTACCTACCCCTTCCTCTTCTGGTCTCACTTCATATTTTCTGGTCATGCAAGAGCTTGGAGAGCAGAGGATTCGGAGCTCAAAACTCTCCAAACTTTTGGCAGCTGCAGACTACAGCCAGCGTGATACTGCCTGGATGATTAGGACAAGATGTCTTCAAGTTATGTAAAGAGAGGATATGGTGCAGTGAAGATAACAGTCGTCTTCATTCCTGACTGAGATAGGGACCTTCTCTGGTTACTTGTCCAGATCCAGCAGAACCAGTGGTGGCCAGATCCTTCTGCATGACAACCCCGTGCCTCCCACAGATAGCAGCATGTCCTTTCCTTTGTAACACTTAAATGTAGGTTTTCCTCAACAATTTAAACAATTCCTTCCCCAAAACTATTTAATATGAGGTTACAGCATAACACCAGTTACATTCAGGAACTATTTAAAGCTTTCCAAGGGAGCACGTTGAATTTTTAAATAGCTCCTTTGTTAGAGAAGTGAGGATGTCAAAAAAAGATTTTTATGTTGTTTTTTTCTTTTAAAAAAAATGTACCTGTCACTAGCTGGCAAGTGGTAAGAGCTGTCAGGCTTGCAGATCTGAATAAAAGATTAGATTCAACTGACTCCTCTTCTATCCTGTCACTTCCTCCACTTTATACGCTGTGTCAGCAGCGCTACCATCCCATACAGAACCAGTCTTTGTCTTGGGTGCTACAGCCAAAATGTTTTAACTTGTCTTCCTGTCCCTTAAAAAAGTGGCAGATCATGTTAGTTTTACTCTACATGTGGGGAGAGCTTGTCTGGGACCATGTGGGCAGTATCTGAGAAGAACCAAAATGAGTTTCTGGCTCCCAAAATTTGCTCGGGCTTTTCTCTGCAGTGGTGGAGGTGGGAGCTCGATCCTCATGGCCACGCAGGACATTGTGAACGTCGGAAATGTAGGTGTGCTCCAAAAGAAGTCAAAAATTGTGGGGGAAAAAAAAAAATATTTAAAGATTTGGCTGAATAAATTCCTAAACTGTACATTGCTGGAAGCTGGGAGGATGTATTCACAGGGAGGATCTCCCTAGTCTTGATCTGCTCATATATTCTTATTTAAGCATCCATCCCAGTCTGTTGTCAGAGAGAGAATAGTGAGCTGGCCAGGCTTTTCGTGTGGCCAAGGCTGCTTACTCAGAAGAGGATGGATCCTCCAGCTTCCCATGTATCGGGGAAACTGCTGGGTTTCAGGCTGCTGTGCTCAATGTAATCTGGTGGCCCAAAGCTTGTAGACCATAGATGTAAATGCTAAACGTTGCAGCTTTTAGTAATGGAAGAGTGGGGAGGCCAACTTTCTGAAGCCCCCAGAGCACATCTGCAGGGGCTGTGCTACCTCCTGACTCCCCCCACTGGTACTTTTTCTGGTCATTACACAGCAAAGTGTGTTTGCATTTTCTCCACCCACGCTACAGTGGGAGCATGAGTGTAATTTCCATCTCAGATGCTGTGATGCTCTGGGTCACTTGGACATCCCTTTGGGCTTCCGCAAAGTCCTTCTTGCATTAGGTGTAAGATTCTGCGATCCTCAACTGTGGTGCAGATTTGTATTTCGTAGAGAAATACTAACAGACAGCAGGGTGGTGTTCTATATTGAAGAAATCTGATGAAAGTACAGAATATGTGCAATCTGTAATGATTTTTGGACACTGAAACAGTTGCCAGGTTGCTTTGTCAAGAATGTATAAAATGGGTAGGACGTATCTTGACTTTAATACTTACTGGGTTTACTCTGCTGCACATAATGTTCTCATAAATGAAACAGGAAGCATGAAATAAGTGCAAATGCTAAAAAGTGGATGCAAAATTAGTTGGAAAACGTGCTGAGAAGGTAGTAACGAGTAGTTGACGGCGCAAATGGAAAGAGGCGTCTGCTGCAGTCCTGTGTGGGTATGCAAAGGGAGAATAGCCCAGAGGTGTCCTCTAAGCCTGCTCGTGCCAGTGATGTCTTAGCTGGATTACTCTGGGTTTAGGCACCATGGAAGAAATTCTAGGGAGAAACAGGAGCTGTAGAAACCAGGACCTCTAAGGACAAACAGAACGGGTGCGGATTAGCTAAGGGAAGGGCAAAGGTGCTATGATATTTTTCAAATAAAACGCTGCTGTGAAGGGAAAGGGAATAACCTATTTTACATACTTGTGGATTCACAGGTCATAAGGAAGGACTTTCCCATGTTAATAATAACGAAGCACTGTGGTAGGTTTCCAGGGACTTATTGGAGACCTCTGGATAGCAGGCGTTTGGCAGGGTGACACTGAGGCAGGAGACAGAGCAGAACATGTCTGTAGGCACACAAGAATACGGGATGGCTCTGCAGCTCCACCAGCTGCTCAGACCGGAGTGGCGATGGTCCAGGTTAACTGCGGTACCGGCTTGGTCACAGTAACCATGGACTTTGGCTCAGGATTTGAACCATTTGAACCTCAAAGCAGGACAAGGTTACTCTGGAGATAACACATAACCTCTGCGTGCTTCATCGCGGAGGCAGAAAAACGGGTGAGTGTTTAAGGGTCATCAGCCTATAGAACACTTCTATTGAAAACTACTTATTTGCCTCTGGGTTTTTATAAATAGGCTAAAAATCACCATTGCCAGCTGATTGGGAACATATGGAAACAGTTAATGCTGTACAGAAGAAACTGAAATCAAAATACCTTCTGTTTCCTATTAATTTACTTTTCATTTTAGAAAGTCATCTTAATAGGATACTGTGCATCTTGTTTAGCTAAATGGGATATTCTTCCTCTGGATGGTGAACAAAGAGGAATGCTATGGTTCCTGCTCTGGCCTCCTGCAGAAATGTTTCAGCTGTGAGCTATCTGTATGCCTCTGTTTCAGAGGTGGTCTCTAATTTGGTCAGCAACCTCAGATGTGTCAGGAATTTGGTGGAGACCCTTCATTAGTAATTCCTAAAGATGAGTTTGGTTCGTGGCCATCGTGAGAACTCACTGGCTTTCATTACTGTCATATTTCCTATGAGCGAGTGATAGATAGCGTGTGGTTGAGCAGGCTTAACTAGCAGCTGCTAGAATTTTGTTTGCAAAATAGTCTGATAGAAATCAGGAGGGTCAGGAGCAATGGTTTAGTGATGCAAAGGAGCCGATTGATGCAATTTCCTACTAGGAATTTAATTCTCCGAGGACATTTCCCTGCTAGATTTTAAAATTGGTTGAGTTGGCTTGGCTCTGGCATAGCAACTCCTATTTCAAGACCTGCAGGACTTGCAGTGGACATGAGAACTAATCATTCGTGGTTTTCCTTAAAAATGCCCATAGAAAAACCTTGATCCTGCTGATTACTAGAGCCTGGCTAGATACTTTTTCTTAATTTTTTTTCTTTTTTTTTTTTTTTCCTCCCCACTCCTACCCACTTTCTTTGCTGGGAGTGGGGAGATGAGAAGAGCAGAGTACCTTGACAAGTTCATGTGTCTTTGAACACGCTCCTAGTTTCAAGGTGAATCTGCAAAACTTCAGTGCTTCAAGTTTGCTGATAAACCTTTTGTGTTTCTCCTGCTGTTGAAGCACCTAAAGCCGTTTCGTCCCTTCTTACAGCAGCGAAGGTTGGCTTTACCTCACTTTTGCTGCACGACAGAGGGTAGGACTATCAACTACTGAACGTAGCTGTGATTTATGTTTTCCTAAGGAAACTACTTAGCTGAAGTGCTAATCCTGCGGTACTTTACAACAAGAGGTTTGTTTTCTCCTTTTCTTCTCCTTTCAGTGTGCCGTCGATACAGCATCTCACTCTGCCGGTGGGGAACGCGGCTGGAAATGTAAAATAACCAATGTCAAAATGTGCATTTTTCTTTTTTCATCATTTTCCGAAGGGAAAAAAAAAAAAAAAAAAAGACAAAAAAGCAATGAGAACTTTTTCATTTGGTGCCAAGTTATTTTTTTTTTTCCTCTTTTGCAGAGTTAACCTTGACAGTTGCGGGCAGAGGAGGCAGCAGCGAATCGTGCTGTTATTTTTAGCTGGAGGAGAAAGCGAGGAGCTGTAGTGTTAGTTAGGCAGCGGCACTGCCTGGGAATGGGCTGGGGCATTGCAACACTTCAGTGTCTGCTGAAAGGATCCAAGTGGAGAAAACATCTTGTCCTTGATAGCTCTGCTGCTTGGTGCACGCTATAGTAAATAGAAATATTTCCATACTTCAGCCTTTCAGCCCTATTGAACACAATAGAAGGGTGAAATAATAGGCACTGTAGTTATTCCCTCATAATCATAGATTCACAGAACGGGTTTGGTTGGACAGGACCTTGAACATCATCTAGTTCCAACCCCCCTGCCATGGCCAGGGACACCTCCCACCAGACCAGGTTGCTCAAAGCCCCGTCCAACCTGGCCTTGAACACCTCCAGGGATGGGGCAGCCACAGCTTCTCTGGGCAACCTGGGCCAGGGTCTCACCACCCTCACAGTCAAGAATTTCTTCCTAAGATCTAATGGAAATCTGTCATCTTTCAGTTTGAAGCCATTCCCCTTCGTCCTATCACTCCATGCCCTTGTAAAAAGACCCTCTCCAGCTTTCTTGTAGGTCCCCTTTCAGATACTGGAAAGCTGCTGTAAGGTCTCCCCAGAGCATCTCTTCTCCAGGCTGAGAAGAAATTAAAATGTCACTTTTAAATCATTCTAGCTTTCTCATAGCACTTTTAATCTCTGGAAACACTTTGTAAATTTATTGTTTAGCAAACAAAAGGACTAAAGATGAGTCTCTCTGAGGGAAAATTGACCTCAAATGGAAAAGCTTTAGGAAAACCGATTTTGGAAATCAGTATAGAGAACAAGTTTTGTTTAAAGATCTTGAGTCTGTTAATGGTGTATTAATACAAAGCCTGGAAATCCATGAGCTGATGGTGACCAAGCCATGTTGCTGCGTGCCCATCGCACCACATGGTTGGGTAGTTGCACAACCAGAATTAGGCTCTCTGCGCGGGGCAAGACGCTGTAGATACGCCCTTTCATCTGGACACTGATAAGATATTCCTGATGAGGGCTTGTCTAATCCAGGATTAGATGTGCCTTTTAATCTCTGTTAATATGGAAGCCAGATTGGAGAGAGAACTTTTTAAAACGGGTTATGGTCCTAGCATGGAGAGGGCTTGTCAGCGCACAGCGTGACTTGGGTACGAGTAATTCACTGCGACTCGTTGCTTGTTACTCTTCTTCTTAAGCAGTTATCTTCTGTTTTCTTGGACCAGTTGCGCAAATAATTAATGAGAAAAATAATTTGCAGAATATCAAAACATGGACACCATCTCCCAGCCTAGTTCATTTGCCTTGAGATCTGCTTTTTTCTGTGCATTCCAGTAATACGCTCAGCACTTGAAACAAGTGGACGAGGAGTCCAAATCTGTTCATTTTCACAATTATTTTAAACACAGCTTTGTTACTTATGTCTGGAACATAATGAAAGCTCTTTCAAAGGAAAAGGCTACCCTTCCTTAATATTATGTGAAGCTTTTATATTTTTATATTTGGGCAGATTACTAGGTGAAGTGTTTGACCTGCTGCTATGGAAGAGATGGGAGCTTGGGCAGTAGGGTTGTAATGCTGGATGCTCTTTGGTTTTATTACTGATCTAATGGCAGTACGTAAATGCCTCTTTCAGGATCTACCTCTATATAACTCAACTCTTTTTCTCCCCCGCCCCCCCCCCCTTTTTTTTTTCTTTCTTATTCCCTAGGTGTACTCATTGGGTACCTCAGTATCTCACTGGAGTACTGTACTATCAGGGTTAGACAGAGAATTACTCCAATTCTATATTGTCTGAAGTAGTAAGGCAAATAACGCTTAGAGATAAGTGTTATTATTAAAGTCGGTATTTTTCATTTCAGTCGTCAACTGCATACCAAAAATAGCCTTTCAAAGTTCTGTGAAATGCTGACATAGCCTGAAAATATTGGAAGCCTATCTTGCTTTTGTTCTTTGTGAAATGTAACTCAACCAAGATTAGTACCTTCACCACAAAAACATAAAAGTCTTTTAAAAACATGTTAAGATTGGAGGCTTTGACTTTCCAAAATAGGAAACGCCAGAACTCAGGTAGTATCTGGGAGCTTCATTCAGTATTTTTATGCCTATGCATTATGATAGTATTTTATCCTTTTGATTAAAAGCCGAATATTAAATTTTGCTTTTGTTGTGGTTTAGCAGAACTGGAGCTAACGAGGCAGCACCAGTGGGATGGATTCTCTGCGTGAGCCTGCCCTGGGCGAGGATAGGTTTCACCAGCCCTTACTGACAACAGAGGAGTGTTGAAATGAAGGAAGATGGCTTGTTTTTTTTGGTTTTTTTTTTTTCTTTCAAAGTTTGTGGGCAGCTTTCTCGTTCCTCTGTGAACTGTGTATCCTCTACCAGCAATTTGTCGCAGACTCTATGCCAAAACCATGTCAGCCTCACTGCGAGGTCCTCACGCTCTTTGCGCAAGCTGTTTCTTGCCATTTTCCTCTGTAATTTCTAGTTCCTCCCTCCAGCTCCTTTGCTTATAAACTCAGCACATCTTCCTTACTCCTGGGTTTTTTTTCAAGGATCAGAGATCACAGCACTACAGCGGGTCCTTATCTGTAAGAATGTAAAACCTACCTGCAACATCTGCCAGAGGCAGTGAAATTCTCCCTTCTATTCAAGTACGGAGATAATCGTAAGGACAGTACAGAAGGTTAAACCTGAATTTTCTCTTGACTGATTTCCACATTTCTGTTGGTTCAAACAAANGGGGAATTAATTCTTTGTCTTTGGAAAAAAAAAAAAAAAAAAAAAAAAAAAAAAAAAAAAAAACAAACACCCAAAAAAACCCACAACCCCAAAAAGCAACTTCCATCAACTGTCATCTGTCTCTATCTCGCTCGGTGCTTCTGTTTCGCAAGAAAATTGCTCTGCCGTCCAGCAAATCTACCTGCTCAAAAGGAGGGCTAGGGTTTCAGGGATCACAAGAGAGGAACAACAAATTTGAATCTCACAGTAATCAAGCCATCAGCTGTCTTTGTTTTATTAACAGCAGCTGAGCTGGGAGGCATAATTAGGGTAATGGTTTCTGGCTCCAGCTGTGTCTCACTACAGAACAAAGAGAGCTCAGCAGAGATTTTGTACTATAATACACTTTTCCCCCCCCTTCTACTTGGGAGAATTAACAAAGATTACTCAATGTGCTGGAGGTTGGGATTGAGATATGAGTGGACATTAGTACTTTTCCAGAGGAGAGTTTGTCGGAAGCCTACGAGATGTCGGGGAACCTACCAGCAGCACGTGCTTTGAGCAAAAGCTGTGGGTGGCTCCAGCCAAGGGGTAGCTGGGTGCTCATGTGTGCATGGGCTCTACCAAGTGGCTCTGACCATCCTGTGGTACTTTCAATGGACTCTAAGTAGGTGTTGAAATATTTCCCCGTACCCTTTTTGCGTTGTTTTGAGTTTCGGATCCCCTGCGTGACTGATGAGTTCCTCTGGGATGAAGGATGGGGTTTGCAAAGTGTGCTCTTTTTTGGATGAAAGGAGCTGTAGAAATGGAGGTTTTCTGATGTCCCACATGGAGAACTGCCGGTGGGATGTCTGCTTCTGCTGTGACCTACTGAGCTTGGAGGGGGATAAAAGTTAAAGCCTGACCTAACTGTGTTGTAGTTAACAAGGACCAGCTGGGTCACAGAAGAGGGGGTGGGGAGGGAAATAATGGTGAGAATCAGCTTGGTCTCACCAGGGAGATGCATGGAGGATGAGAGCGTTGAGAGGGAACCTACAGGTCCTTGGGCCTGGAATCTGTGATGGGGAAGGTACGTGGGGCACTTTGGGTGGTTAATTTAGGGAGAAGAGGAACTCTGTGGGCTCCCCCCCCCCTCAAGTGCTGTGGTTTTGAATGCTACAAAACCCCCAGGAAGTCATGTAGACTCGTGTATGGAGATATTTAATAGTTGTCTTAAAGCCTTCTGTCCAGGAGTCATTGAAACTATAAGGATTTTACTTTAATACTTGAAAATGAAAGTAAATTTCTAGCCCAAACTGTACAAAGTAGACTGGAAGGCCTCGAAAATCCTGACATGAAGGCCTCACAAATAGAAATATAAACATATGTCAGTGCACAGTACTTGAAAATGTGAATTTATTAATTCAGCTCTGTGTGTTAAATTGTCAAATCATCTATCTGTTAAAAATGACTGCAGGACGATACTGATAATTGTGCTAATTTGACATTAACAAAGTCTCTCTGGCTGTGACACAAGCAATAACATCATTATTCTTTAAGAAGTACCGATACGTTCATCCAGGGAAAGAAGATGACAGCTTCCTGTGTAAATTGATACAAAGATTTCTTCTTTTCTATTTATTTATGTGCTCCGATTTCTCATTCCAGGTGATCAGCTTTTTCAGCTCCCGATTAGAGCAAGCTGGAGCCGAGCTGTCAGTAGAGCGAGTTCTGGAAATCATCAAGCAAGGAGCTGTTGCTTTGCCCAAAGACAGACTAAGAGTAAGTGCTCAAGACCTCGTCAATTAAAGTGTACTGTTCCAATCAATTACATACATACCCTTTATATCCCTAACGTCAAAACATCATTTCTCCTATCAATAGCGACTGATAAGGGATTACATTGCGGATTGCCCTGTGTGTATGTTTTAACTGAAATTCCTAATTTGTGCTAAACGTTTGGGTGAGTTTTCTTGATTAGTTATTAAATTGAAGCGTGGGGAGGAAATAAAATTTGCTGAGGCTAAGGTTTTCTTCATCATATCTCGAAGATGCAGTCTCACCTCTCCATCTGTTGTTTAATTAAGCTATACTCAAACTTTGATCATTCTTTTTTTTTTGTTAACTTACTCTCCTTTCTCTAGTGTTCTGCACCTCCATCTGGGTCTATATAAAATGCTGCAAAGATAAATTTCTGGGGCTTTAGTTGAGAATTAACCAACCTTCTGAAAATCAATTCAAGACCTGTAAGTCTGGTCAACATGATCGTGAGCTTTCTGTGTAATCCTGAGCAGACTCCTCCGTTCTCCTTTGAGAATCTCCCAAATCTCATGATGGATTTACCAACTTTGACAGGTTTTGTGAGGCTAAAATCCATTAATGGCTGTGTGATGTTTAAATACTGCAATGATGAAATCTGTGTAAGTAGGTAAGTAAATAAATGGGAGTTATGTGTGTTTTTTAAACGCACGATTAATTTGGCTTCTCCATTATGCCAAGTGTATTTTAAATACTGTCTGTTTTCTGCAGAACTGTTTTTGTTCCTACTCCATGATAGGAGAGCGAGAGCGGCATTTCTTTTGTGGTAACTTTAGGAAAATATCATCTGATAAGGCACACTGAGTACACACAGCCATTGGCTACGGCTGGTAATTTATTTATACCCTGATAATTTTAAAACACCCAGTGGGAATTGTCTAGCTGGCTGCGTATACTAATGTCTTTCCTGCAGTTCCCTGTGTCCCTGAGATGGCACGTATTTAGTCATTCAGACTGAATTACTTCAGGAGAGAGTGGTCTAGAGTGCAAGTCCTGAGCCACGGTACAGGAATAGCCTAAGTAACACCAGAGGAGTTGCTGGATCCAAATCCAGCCCTTCAGGTTGTGTCCTTGCTACACTGTGATACTGTGAAGCAGGGATGCCTTCCACTAGACCAGGTTGCTCCAAGCCCCGTCCAACCTGGCCTTGAACACCTCCAGGGATGGGGCAGCCACAGCTTCCCTGGGCAACCTGGGCCAGGGTCTCACGACCCTCACAGTCAAGAATTTCTTCCTAAGATCTAACCTAAGTCTCCCCTCTTTCAGTTTAAAACCGTTCCCCCTCATCCTATGGCTCCACTCCCTGATCCAGAGTCCCTCCCCAGCTTTCCTGTAGGCCCCCTTTAAGTACTGGAAGGGGCTTGAAGGTCTCCCCAGAGCCTTCTCTTCTCCAGGCTTAACAACCCCATCTCTCTCAGCCTGTCTTCATAGGAGAGGTGCTCCAGCCCTCTGACCATCTTCATGGCCTCCTCTGGACCTGCTCCAACAGGTTCATGTCCTTCTGATACTGGGTGCCCCAGAGCTGGAGGCAGCACTGCAGGGGGGGTCTCACCGGAGCGGAGGGGCAGAATCCCTTCCCTGTCCCTGCTGGCCACGCTGCTGGGGATGCAGCCCAGGATGGGGTTGGCCTTCTGGGCTGCCAGCGCATGTTGCCGGCTCATGTTGAGCTTCTCATCTACCAACACCTCCAAGTCCTTCTCCTCAGGGCTGCTCTCAATCCATTCTCTACCCAGCCTGGATTTGTGCATGGGATTGCCCCAACCCATGTGCAGGACCTTGCGCTTGGTCTTACTGAACTTGATGAGGTTGGCACGGGCCCACCTCTCAAGCCTGTCCAGGTCCCTCTAATGTAATGTCATGCATTAATTTGTAAATGCACATCATTATATAACAGTAATGATGAGCAGCCTGCAATTCCCTCCGATAGAAATGACCTTGTGAGTCTTCGTGCCCTCTGTCCTTGTACCGCTCTCCTGGAGTCTCACAGTTCCTCAGGTCTTCCCACTTCTCTGAGGTTTTCAGGGGAAGCTATTCTGAAGCTCGACAAAATCATGCTAAGATCAGACTGAAGATATGGTTACACAATTACTCTGGCAACTCTGAGGAATTTCAGCAGCTAAATAAAGGAGAGAGCTTTAATCCACGTCTTTAATGACACTCTGGGCATGTCTGAATGGGTGGGAGCAGCCCTACCCGCCATCGCTTTGCCTGCACAATAGGCTCCATGGCTGTTCGCATCGCTAAGCTCACCGCTGCGAGCTGGAAGCTGTCTAGATCCGTAGACCAACTAATATTACCTGCTGAAAGGACATTTTTCTAACGCAGGCTGGCTTGGGAACAGCCAATTCAGAGAAGTGGCTTCTGGTTAGGAGTCGGCTTGTGCCGGGCCAGCTTGGACAACGTGTAGAGCAATTAGGGGTCTGTTGCATCTGGGTTGACATGACCTACGTGTAATTACAATGCACAAAGCTGTGGAGTTTAATCCTGAGAGCTTTGCAGTTAATTGCTAATTCATTTTCAAGCCATCCTTGCCTTTTGCCATAACATACCGAGCTGCTCTAAAGTACGGGAGACCCTGCAGAGATATTCCTCCTACCTCCTAGAAATTACCGTCTTCAGCTGGAGCGCTCTGAGGGAGGCGGTTGAAACACAAAGAGGTTATGATTTGGAAAAACGAGGACTGGAGCTTTTACTCGCTCGCTTCCCTGCAGCTCAGACAATGGTGGTTTTTTTCTTATGTATAAGTACCTAATATATGCACAGATAAATATAGCGAATGTTTTCAAGTTGCTTATCTTGGCCTTTGTCGAGGAAGTGAGCATTCGAGAGGCGTTAAATCTATTCAGATCTTGAGTCTGTTGCTTAGACCATAGTTCAAACATGAATAAATGTCGACTAAAAATAACAGCACTTAGAGCCACGATCCTGATCTGCATAATGGTGCTTATCAGTTTTGTAGCACACCCTGGTGCTCTTGCTGCCTTTCACTGGGGGAAGGAACATGGGATGCCAAGTGAGCATGGGTGTTAGCAGTGGGTCATATATATATATGTATATATGTGTGTGTTAGGAAAGGTACCCTGCGTTTTCTTAGCAAATAATTGTTGGGAAATGGGACATCTAAGTCATATTTTCCTTCCAGTCCTGGAGGAACCCGACTGGAGACAAACAATATAATTAACATTATTTTAAGCGTATGCTTTTAGCCATGTACTGTGGAAGGCAGGGAAAGTCCAAGCTGAGTAATTAGCCTTTTAGAAGACTTCTGCACAAACAGAGAGATGAGATAAAGGGCAGGTGCTGAAATCAAGAGCTGGTTATTTCTCCTTCAGTCTGTGGGAGGAGATAAATGAAGTTAATATGCCCGGGACGGAGGCAGAAGCCACGGCGTGGAGATAGAGCTGTCTCCTTTGCAGACGAGCAGCCCACAATCCAGGCTCCCTGTTTTATTGCAGAAGCTTATTAAAGGCAATTTAGAGATCATAGTGATAGGTGAAAATTGGCCTCGTTCTTTCTTTATTTTTGGTTTTGGTTTTGTTTTTTTTTTTCAAAGTTCTCAGGCTGCCTTTCTTTCCTTTGGTGAACGATCTGTACTTTCAGGACTAGGAGAGTGAGAGAAGTGGGACTGTGTCTGGAGTCTGCGAGTTATCTCAGGATTTCAAGGGGAGTTAGCCAGCAGATAACCACTCTCTTACAATAAGTGGGAAAACTGGTTTTGAATACCAGCTAGTGACTGGAAGCTGACATTTGGCTTCATGGAATGATCACACTTGGGAGGCCACATTTAATGCTTTAGAAAAGAAAAGTTCCCATTAGCTAAGTCGCTTAAGGCTTAGAGATTTTATTTTCATGAACATATTCGGAGCGGCTTTTATTTTTCTGCTATTCCTTTTCTCCCGGTGTCATTGAGTATTTTGTCATCAGTGTGCATTCTGTCATATGTTCTTGATGTGCTATGCAGATATGCCATTATGCCATCAACTCGCACCTTTTTGGTATGGTACAAAATTTAATATTTATTGAAGTGCATTCGAGTTTGACGGGCATTAAAATTTCACTGAATGTGTAAAAGAAGCAGAGGTAAAAGCCTTCAGTCTCTTGACAGAACAAGTTTTGCTTTAGGTGTTAAAAGCACTTCTCGTAGGTCTCCTCTTCTACTAACGATGTACTTCCAACTCCTTCAACTTCCATTTGTTTCGTTGGAGAAAGCCCCTAATCATCGAGGCACCAGAGCGCAGGGGAAAAGAGGAAATTGTCATCGGAGCGACGGTAGCTGGGCCAGAATAGCTGTGTGTTCCTGGCACATCACCCCGCTCCTGGGGAAGCAGTGGCGACGCCAAAAGTGCAGCTACCAAAAATGTCATAAAAATAACATGGTTGTTGACTGAGGTGGCAACGAATGCAATGGGGGATGTCAAGCATCAGTACTTTGAACTCTGGAAAGAAGATGTAGCCATAAAAGAAAGTGCATGTGAAGTCCCCAAAACTTGAGGGAGTCCAGAAAGTCTCTTGATGTAGCTACTGAGCTCTCTCTGGAAAGGTTACCCTGTTTCTGCAGAAGCTCCTCCTAGGAAGGAGACATCATCTGTTCAGCAGTCATTTGTACTGTCACACCACGCAGAGGGGCAGGACATGGGCAGCACTCAGTGCCCCAGATTGCGAAGGAAATTGGTAGCGTTTTATGTGTATGTGTCCTACCTTATGTGATGTTGATCCCAAGAGAACATCCATTGCCCCAGCTTCCACTGCAATTGCTCCTGATGATGGGTTTTTTTCCAGAGTCCTGACATCCTTTGTCCTCAGTGGTTGTTACTTGGCCATGGCAAGATGCTGGCTTCAGAATCCAGACCAGTGGTCTTTGATGATCTAAATTAAACCTTGGGGCAGATCTGTTTGACGATCTAAATTAAACTTTGGGGCAGATCTGTAATTCTTAAGCTATGGACAGCTTTCTTGCATTTGTTTTACTGCTGTGACAGTACCTCCCTACCATGGGTTTTAGATACAAGACTCTACAAATTAACTTGGTGTGACACTGTAAAGAGGTAGGCGCAGAGGAGTTACGGAGACCAGCAACTCTTTTACAGAGCTCTAGGGCATAGCACGAAGCAAGAGAGACAGAAAACTTCCTTAAAAAATAAATTCATCAAATTCTTCCTGATATTTATGTTTTTTCTGGCTGAAGGGTCAAAGATCTTACTATAGTGGAAGCCGATTGTGTCTAATACATCCTTAGATCTGACACTAGGCAGGCATCTGTAATGCAGACTTCCCTTTGCTGACCCTCAACTGCTGTTAACCCTTAACCTGAAGAAGATCGGGTTAGTAAGAGGAGTGTAAGAAGCTTTTAAACAAAGTGCTTTTTGGACCTTTCCAAAACACCAAACATGTGCTAAGAATAATAATATTTATGGATTGTATATTTCCTTCTGACAATTTATACCCTCAATTAAGATGTCAAACTTCCCTGCTTCCGTCAGCTGACCTGTAAGTGATGAACAATAATTCACGTTTCTTTTGAAGGCGTTCATTTTAGAGGTCAGATTCTCGGAGAGCTTGGGTAGAGAAGAATATACTCCCCATCCCTTAAGAAATATGGTTTTGAGTAATCAAAATTCCGGGAAAAATGATCTTGAAACTTTTGATGGACCTTGTGGTCAGAAAATAACTTATCGTGAAGCTGTGAGCAGGCAGTCAAAGACACGTCTGCACTCAGCTGGCTCTGGCTAATCTTAAAGTGGGATTATAAACCTGTCTGTCTGTCTGTCTGAACTGAGGCAAACCCTTCTGCAGGTGCTCTTCCATTCATATAAGCCCAGCTACTTAAATTGTTGAGAATGAGTTGAAACTACACTGAATGACACCACTTAATAATAACTATGTCCAAGCAGGGGTTTATATCATTTAAATCTATTTAATTAAATGGTGCAAACTTATATGTAGGCAAAATCTAAAGTCTTTGAAAAATATTATGGAAAGACTGTGATTATTATAGTACTTAGATACTTGCTGACATACTGCATCGTATGGGACCTCTTGACTGTGCATTGCAAAAAATTACAGAAAGTAAGTCAGAAGTCAGGCTCTTAACTCCATCATGCCAGAAGGGAACCAAAACTTTGGGACTATGGGTCAGAAATAGATGTCACCATCACTTTTAAATATTAATATGATAATCCACAGAAATGCTTCCTTAGTAGGAGGTAGACTTGAGTAGCAAGTTAGAATATACAGCAGGGTAACATACTCTGCAGTGAAGACCATATATATTTTTAAGTAAAATTGCAACCCTTATGCTTGTTTAAACATTTTTTTTATATGCCTGGTTCTTTTTTTTACCACTGAAGCAGCCAAGGGCCAAAGTAAATTAGCTTTAGCATCTGTGGACTCAAAGTCTTTGAAATTTGGTGACTCCTTTTGTTCCACCGTTAAAAGTGGATTTCAGAGTCTTTAGAGAGACTTGTTTGTAGCTGTGTATAACGCAAATACAGTTGATGAGTTGGATTGAATACTAACAACACTTCATTTTCAGAAGCATCCTTCACATAAGATAGAAGAAATCGCTTAAGTTGGAAGCTTTAGGAAAAGTGAAATAAATTATACTGCAGTCCTTTGAAATGTAGTTTGACTTGAAACTTGCCGTCCATGGAGAACCATGGAGCTTCACATTGCTGGACTGAAAATGTTTGAAATGTTGACATGGTCTGGTAGTGTTGGTGAGTCACTTATAAAGCGTAATTATTTATTTTTTTAAAGTTTGCTTTAATAGTTTTAAGAAAAAAGAAAAAAAAAAAAAAAAACACAAACCAAAAACAAAACCAACAACTAGAACTTTTCATACGGTAACCATTCCAGTAAGTGTTTGGATGGATTTTGAATGTCATACACCACACCAAAGAAAACCAGACCTTGACATGTAAGACGAGTCCCTTTGCACATAAGGTCTTAGTTACAGCTGAGTATATTATCTGTTTGAATATTGCCAGCTCTGACAGCGGTGGTGTGTACCGTGGCATTCACAACCTCTCTCTGGTGCTCCCAAAGAGAGTTAGCTAACGCTGTAACCGATACCGTATTTATATGTTACTCTCCAGGCTGTTTGAAAAGGGGATGTGCTCTCCACCTCTCCCCAGGTGTCTTCTGAATGTGAAAATTGTACAGTATCACATTTTTAAAATTATTTTTTTAGCGTTATGGGGAAGGGGAAGTGACCAAAAAAAAAAAAAACCCCACACCTCAAATGGCTCCAGGAAACTTTCATTTTTCAAATGCGAATGCTCCTGAGAACCCAGACAAGTTAGGTTTGCTTTTACGTAGCAGCTGTCAGTCAATTTTGGAATTAAAAACAGCTTTTTAACTTCACTTTACTTCAGTGGTTATAAAGTCTTGCATGGGGGTGGAGAAAAATAAACAGTAACTTTTGGCATTGTTGACTAGAACAAGGAGGAAAAAACCCAGCTATTTTATTTTGCTTGTCTGCCTGGCACACAGTTAAAAACATATTAAAGCTTTTCTGACACCTCCCTATTGAAGAGTAATATAAACATCATTGCAGCATCAGCATAGGAAAATATGCATTAGCAAACTCTTAAATCTCTGATCTTTAAACTGTTTCTCGTGTAATATCAGTTTCTTACTGTAAAGGAGCCAAAATCTCTTTGAACAGAAAATAATAATCATGCTTTCAACTTGGAGAGAGCCCTGCATAAAGCTTTTCTTCACAGATGAAGAATAAAAGGAGAACTTCAACCTTGTTTTCTTCCTTGTCACTGAAGCATTCATTGCTCTATCCTAACGCTTCGCAGATCCATGGGAAAAATCCTGCTTTCGCTGGAGAATTTGGCTGTTGGCTTCAGCAGTGTGGAGGTTTTCAAGCTGTATCTTCCGACTTAAGAGATGCCTCCAGGCATGATGTGAGCAGGGCACTGGGTAGGTGCCTCGGACTTTGCATATCCTGTGGTGGGGAGTATGTGGCTCCTACTGACCGGTGTTAATTAGGAGGGAAGAGGGACTATGCTTCACTCTTCTCTGTCCTCTCCCTCATTTCCCTGGCTGCTGTTCTGTAGGAGTCGCATTGACTGAGCAGTAGCTCGGAAGGTTGAGAAGATGTGTCCTGGCTTAGTCTCTCCTGTGTTGCTTTAAAGGACAGCATAGGACTGGTTTGTTGCATTGCATCACTGTAGATGTAAGGAGACCAGCCCCATCGCCTGTGTCTGCAGTAGTTCGAAGGGCTACCAGAGCTGTCCATGCCTTTGCAGGGCAGTCGTGCCCACGGTGGTCAGCAGTCCCGTCAGGATCTCGCAGCATGAGATCTTTGCGTTTCTTCCTATGCTGTGTGTGAACAGAGCAGCAAAAATGAGTCCGTGAGCTTCTGAGCTTCAACCAACTTGGTTGAAGTGAGTTGAGAGAAGCAGCTGAAGGAGCAGAAGAGATGGAAGGAGAGCCCTCAAAGGAGCTGGCAATGAGTCTTGGTCGCCCACGCCAAATCCATTCAACTTTTGCAAAGTCTTGTGTTGAAAGGGATGGGAAAATGTAAACTATTCAATGAGTAATTTCTCTTATACAGGTTATAATTGAAGTGAGACACTGATGGCTTCCCTTCAATCTGCTTTGACTGCTCATCGTAGAAGTAGTATGTAAATACTGATATTACAGTGCTGGGGTTTGCGTACGTCAGCCAGTCTGTGGCGTACCGTACCCTGCAGTATTACCCTCCATTTTAATGCCACAGCCTGAAGAGAGAAGAAAGTAGACTACTCGTTTTCTTGCTGTAGCATTTCTTGCTCACTCTGCAGTGATGTGCGTGGAGTCATCACGATACTTGGTAAAAGCACAGCAGTCGCCCCAAAATTATCAAGGATACTTTCAAAGGCAGCAGTATTGTTAATACCAAAATGCTGTGAAGGAATAACCGATCCTTTTCGTGTCCCCTTCAGGTGTTCTCATTGCTTCTCTCATTTGGGGTCTAAAATGTGCATTAAATAACATGAGGAAAGGCATGGAAGGAGCAACAGGGATGGGGCACCTGGGGTTTGTTTGCTCTCAGGTTAGACCTCGGCGTGTCTGGAGTCCTGCTCTGGTCCTTGTTTACCAACCTGGGGAGATAGTTAACATAGAGAACTGTCTTTTTTGATGATATTAGCCTGTGTTTGTTGCAGTCTTGAGCAGAATGCATCCAAGATCCCAGCAAAGCAATGAGTAGTGGTGGTGTGACAAAGGGCAGAACGAGTCCTTGGGAGCAAGTAAGAATTTATCCCAAGCTTTCCAGAGAACTAGAAGATGCAATAAGACTGAATTCAGACACTTTGGTTGAGAGCAAGCGTAATATTTCTTTAGCTTCTCCAACTTCCTTTTTAGATATTTTGGTTTTCAGTGAAATGACGTTCTACTTCCCAGTAAACTCTAGAACCAACAGTACTTTCTCCCTGTCCCCGAGACATCTGGTTGTGCTGGGGGAGCTAATCAATTGCAGACGTTGTTGCTATTATAAGCCTGCAAGCCACTTGAAAAGTTACCCAGGATTTTGGTAATGAAGGCCCTGAAGTTATTATTTGAGCTTTCCCCCCCCCCGCCCCTTTTATCTTCCCTTCAGGGGTCATCAGACTGGCAATATGGTTTTTTTACAAGCTCAAACTTTAGATTTTTAAAAGTTCAAATCTCTGTGTGTCAAGCTACTTGAATTTCCTGTAAAAATGTTGGAGTTGTGAGTCAATTTGTAATAATATAAAGGCGAACAAACATTCAGGTTAACTCCGTATGGAAAGATGGCATTTAAATAGAACAGAAACTCACAGCTGAGCTTGTTTTGAGGCACGTTTGTCATTTTGCAATTAGATACGGTATTTACTGTTAATGTGCAGTAAGACTACCAATCACATTTATGCGGATAACTCTTTGAAAAATGAATTTATAGTTTAAAACTGAGAATAGTTTAAAACCGAGCTTGACGTTCAGCTTTCCACGTGACGCAGCCTGTAAGCTCCTATTGAAAAATGCATCCTTTGCAGCCTCACTAATGCCAAAATCTACCCAATAATGAATGATTTATCCTTCTGTATTTGGCGTTTTCCTGTTGGGAGGGCGGGGGCGGGGAGGGGGTAGATTCTAAACTCCAGAATACCAAGTCACTCCCAGCACTTGGCTTTAAAAGACATAAACAACGCAGACGGTTACAAGTTACGTCCCAACGCCTGTTTTATACAACCATGTGTTTTCAACCCGGGTGCTTAAAGCCGAATGGAAGACGTGTGCTGGGACTGGTTTATTTTTCCAGGGGATCCCGCGGGTTGATGAAGCGCTATCGCTTTGCGCCGCAGCTCCGGCTGGAAACGGAGTTCGGCTGGTGCCGTTTGGCTGGGCGGCGATAAGCAAAGAGACAGTCTGGCTCCTTCCAGGAGCCTCTCGGTCATGTCTGAGCTCTCGGCAGTTCCCAAAGCCTCTGGCTGACTTTCCCCTGCGGACCGTTCATTTATCAGGAAATGAAATTGGTTACAGGATTTCGCACGTTGCCAAACCTCACTGACGAAATCCCCTTCGTTCCTGCTTTCAGAAGTAGGAAGAACGCGTTAACTCTTTGTGCTTGGTACTTGTTTTTAGGGCTTTTGCTAAAAAAAAAAAAAAAAGCCAGGTTCCTCCTAATTTTTAAAGGTTTCTGGAAATTGCTGTCACACGTTCACCCTAAATGAATGTACTACCAATGCAGCCAACTTCATAATTTTGCCTCTTACATTTGTTCCTTTGCATCACGGTTGCCACTGTCTCTGTAAGTGTTATTTTAGGACAGTCAAATTATTTTAGGACAGTCGAATTATTTGAATGTGAGATTTACCTACTGAATTCAGTGTGTTCTTGCTTGAAATATGTCATCTAAAGTAGACAAGGGAAAATTAACATGATGTAAAAATACAAACAACGCTGAGTTGTTTACAGGGAGGTTTTGAAGCAGGTTAGATAATTTATAGAAGCTTAACCAGGATTGTATAGAAATATATCTCTAATTATGCAGATGGCATGACAACAAAAAACCCAAGTGCGACCAGGGTGCAGTTGTTTCTGAATGTGTTGCTGCGTTTGCATGTAGTTAGAAACCCAGTTGTCTTATGGCAACGCAGCCACCACTTTTTTTAGGTGCTATTTGGATGTCATTATCTTTCATTACGTATCACGTGGTTTAGGGCAATCCCGTGCACAAATGCAGGCTGGGTGGAAAACAGATGGAGAGCAGCCCTAAGGAGAAGGACTTGGGGGTGTTGGTGAATGAGAAGCTCAACATGAGCCGGCAATGTGCGCTGGCAGCCCAGAAAGCCCCCCGCATCCTGGGCTGCATCCCCAGCAGCGTGGGCAGCAGGGCCAGGGAGGGGATTCTGCCCCTCTGCTCCGCTCTGGGGAGACCCCACCTGGAATACTGTGTCCAGCTCTGGGGACACCAACAGCAGAAGGACATGGACCTGTTGGAGCGGGGCCAGAGGAGGCCACGGAGATGATCCGAGGGCTGGAGCCCCTCTGCTGTGAGGCCAGGCTGAGAGAGTTGCAGGTGTTCAGCCTGGAGAAGAGAAGGCTCCAGGGAGACCTTCGAGCCCCTTCCAGTATCTGAAAGGAGCCTACAGGAAAGCTGGAGAGGGACATTTTAAAAGGGCGTGTAGTGATAGGACGAGGGGTAATGGCTTCAAACTGGAAGAGGGGAGATTTCCATTAGATCTTAGGAAGAAATTCTTGACTGTGAGGGTGGTGAGACCCTGGCCCAGGTTGCCCAGAGAAGCTGTGGCTGCCCCATCCCTGGAGGTGTTCAAGGCCAGGTTGGACGGGGCTTGGAGCAACCTGGTCTAGTAGGAGGTGTCCCTGCCCATGGCAGGGGGGTTGGAACCAGATGATCTTTAAGGTCCCTTCCAACCTAAACCATTCTGTGAATCTATGATGAGTTTTCAGCAAACTTCAAAAATCAAATGCACTTTTAAAAATCCAAACCCCTATTTTTTGAGACTCGCCAAACTTCAGGCTGCTCTGACGTTCGCAGGGTAGCACTGGTTGGCAGTCACTTCTACCCGAGCAGGTTCTCAGTGGGGCAGATTGCAGTGAGAAATAAGAACCATTTTATTTGGTTTTTTTTTTTTCTATTGATAGGTACTCCAAGTGATTTGGCATTTATCCAGTGGTGAACATCTGTCTCTTAAGACCCTATAGGTTTTGTCCCTAAGCAGCTGAGCTGCTGTCATTCTCCTGTTGCAATACAGGGTTTGTGTGTTCAGGAGGCGATGGAGAAATGACCGTGAGCGCGTTGTCTGCTGATGGGTGCCGTTGGCTGCGTCTGTATCACTTGAATCATTTCAGTTTGTGCAACGATGCGTTGCAGCGGGAGCATTTCTATTGGAACATGTCGATATGTTTTAACGCAATCAATAGTTGTAACCTCCTGTGTATGAAATTAATAAGCCCAGAGGTAAAGCACAGTGCACATGTGGTAATTATTACATCTGGAAGTGGTTGCTGCATTAATTGATAGCAGTGGCAAGTAATACAGCCTTACTGAATTTCATTGCTTCTTATGTGAAGATCCTGTAAACAGAATTTTTGCACTTTATTATATCGGAGCTCTTCCTCCTCTGTATTAAGAATGGATCACTGTGAAAATATTTAGAGCTCCCTTAGCTCATGTAGCTTTGTTACAATTTTGGATCTTTCGTCCCTAAATAAAAAGTTGCTGAAAACAGTTTGCACCCTACGAAAGTGCCGTGTAAGTCTCATCTACCGCATGCTGAGGCTCAGCTGGTGTCGCAGGATCAGCGCGTGGCTCATGCCAGCTCGGGACCCCCTTCGCAGCCTGCGTCCTGCAAGGCTGAGCCGGTGCAGAAGTTCAGTAGATGACTTGGCCTCCTTGCTGACATAACTCAGACTCATAAAAATCAGATGTTTTCAGAGCTGTGTCTACAGCCGAAGTTAACTTCAAAATATTACAAATTTAGCATTCCTTGCTTTTTAAAAAAACTGTGGTTTAGTAGTATAAATAGGATTTTCCTTTTAAAAACCAGACATTTTAGAATAGCGTACCATATACGCTACTGAGAATCTCAGGACATTGGTCCTTTCCATTCTGAACCAGGGAAGCCAGAAGATTGTTAAGGGCTGTTCACGCTTGGAGATCCCTCATGTCTATCGGTGAGACACTATTGATGGTGAAGGGCGAAGTGGCACTAACACTCTAATCCACGCTTGCTTTATATATTTAAAAATCAAGTGAACCTGTCATGGTCCCCAAAAGACCATGGCTATCTTCAGGGGAAGCTCCAAACAGTTTAATCCAGTTCCTTTCTTCAGTCCTTGCATAAGATCTTAATTTTCTTTAAAACTTCCAAGATAAATGACTGGCTGAAAATAGACTAGTTTGGAGTAATAGGCAATAATAACAATTGAATTGTATAAATGCAAATATAATGTAGGAAAAGCTTACATGTAGGGTTTTCAGAAGCACTGGTGAGGTTTTCCTTGGCTTCAGGGTTCGGGTTGCAGTTGTGGCTTTTAAAGCCAATATTTGATATATTTTTATGATCTCCTTTATGTCCTACTCATAGTTTGATCATAGTTCTCTAGGAGAGATGCATCCTGTTCGTACAGTGGGCTTTGTTGGTCTTACTTGAATCCAGAGAAGCAACTTTCACCCCGAGATGAAGGAATCCAGCAAGAGCTGGCTATTGCACAAGGAGACAAGGTAGCTTGGGAGGGTGGTGCCTTGGGTGAATGACTTGAGTAACAGTGATTCTGCAGTTCAGGAATGAGGTGCATTAGCCAAGATGAAGATGAAGGGTGGGCTAGCACGGGACACTCCTATTCCCAAGCTGCTGTCTACATGGAGACTAATATTTACATGGAGGCTTAATGTCTGTCCCCTCCACCCCTGAAAACTCTTCCAGTTACCTTCTGGAAGCTGCATTCTGGATTCAGTCACTTCATTCCAGAGTAATTGCTTTCTTTACAAAGCTGAACAATTATACCGGAATGAAATCACCTTATTCTGGAGTTACCATAGCTGCTCCAGAAGAGCTACTCAATACTGTTGTTATGCAGGTCAGCCTTCTGCAGAAGTCTGGACAGTGTTTTGGTTATCCAAAACCAGTCTGGAGGATAAACTACCATGTTCAAATGACGAGGTCCCATCTACCCAGCCAGGAGAAATGGACTATGTACTAATGACAATTTAATTGTGTACATGCAAATATAATGATATTAATACAATAATATATATAGTTAGGGATTCTGAGACTAATTCTTCAAACTAAGAAAAATGTAAAAGGGAAAATAAACCCTTCTAGGAGGAGGGTGATGGGCAGTGCAAGAGTTTTGCTGTTCCCCGGTGTGTTTCTCCTGCTGTTGTTTTGGCTTTGCTGTCACCTGGGCTTAGTCCCTTCACTGCTGCGCAGAACTGTAACTGCAGTTATAGCCCCGTACCCAGCCGGGCTGATTAATGTCTCAGCCCTGCCTGTGGCAGCTTGTGGATTGTAATTAACTGCTTCCCATTAAGACAGCAGATGAGAATTCATGCAGTTACATGCAGAGGCTTTAGAAGATGGAACAGTGTCCTCTAACAACAGTTATTAAAGGTGGGTTTTTTTTTTCTTTCTGACCCAGGATAAGGCCATCAGGAAACTATCGATGTTGTAAAGTTAAGAATTCCTTTGAACCTGAGCGGGAGCAGAGCTGGGGTCTGGGCAGCGCAGGGAAAGGTGGAGGGTTGGTTATCGGGATTTTCAAATGCATCATGTGGCCAGGTAATAATAAAGTTGTTTATTCGTGTTTGTGATTAAAGTTCACAACAGAAAAAAAAGAAAGGGGGGTGGGAGGTGAAAGAGCTGTTCGAGTAGCCTGGGAAAGAGCAGCACTGGTAGGAGCATAGAATTGGCTGTTCAGCATTTGCTAAGGGTTTAGTTAGCATCCTTTCACCCCCGATGATAAAAACCAGGAAGGGAGCATGAAGGAAAGTAGAGCAAACGGTAAGCAGTACTCTTGTGGAAGCTGGGTAACGTTTGCCTTTTCTCCTGAAACAGAGCAACAGATACAAAATTGCTGTTGTAGGAAAATATCCAAGTATCTAAATACGAATCTTAAGAAATAAATTTGTAATTCTGTATGCATCCTGTAGGGAGCAGAAAAATATTTCTCTAATGGACACAAGGGCAATGATCTTCTCCTTCCTTGAATCGGAAGAGTCTGGTAGTGCTCTACTGGTGCATAGTCAGCATGAGAGGGGTCCTTCAGCATCTTCATCTCGTGTCCGGTGGAAGATGCCCCGACCAGTTCTTACCCAGGAGGAGGCTGTTTCGCAGTGATGAGCAGGAACCAACGCTGTTAGGAATATTGTTTTGGAGGAGAAAAAAAGTGGTTAAGTGGTGGCATTTTCCTACTGTCACCCAGGATGAGGAATGTTTTCCTTCCTGTTCCTCTCCAGATGGCAGAGCATCCTCGCACAAGGCATTGCCGGTGGTGATAAATGGGGGGGCCTGATGTTAGATGCTCTGCAAACTTTGTGGAGGGGAAGGGTCAGGAGATGACATACAAACTCCAGTCACTAAAAGGAGTGGGGATAGCCAGAAGAGATCAATCAAATATTTCTTTATGCACAACTGAAGTCTGGTCTTGGCCTTTCATTGCACTGTAAAATACCCAACGAGACTGGAAGTGAGTGTAGCAACAGCATCTGATTTTTCCATGTGAGCTCTTGAGACGCTGCGTTGCCTGTCAGCGCGTCTGCTTTGATTTAGCTGTGCAATTTGAAAATAAAGAAATATTCCCTAAATTTAATTTTTTAGTGGCACATCTAGAGATAGGGTCATTCTCTTACTTGGTAGGAAGGAAGGGCACGTGTAGAGACTTTGAGCAGAAGAATGTAAACTTTACGCAGATTCTAACGCGAAACAGTCTGTCTTTGTATATCCGGTTGTTTGGTTCCAGCTACTTTGAATCGGTTGATTTCATTGGTTTAAGGAAGCTACTACAAGAAAGAAATATAAAATATCAAGGCAGAAAGAAAGCACTGAAGAAATGATGGGAAAGCAGGGTGAGACTTTCCAAGTCGCTCCCCGTAGTAACAGATCTCTCACACTGGTAAACAACGTTTTGCGTGTGTATGTTTCTCCAAGCTCCTTCCATTCTGCTAACCGCTTCCCTGCCACATAATGTGAACTCTCTTAACCTTCCAGGACGATCCCATTTTTTGAAAGAGAGCGCAGAAGAGCTTCCCTGCCCAGAGCTGCAGAGCTTTGCTAGCTTCGCAGCAGCTTGGCAGGAGCCCAGTGCTCACGAGCAGCCCATAACTCCCCATCCAGGACGTCTTACGGGAGGGCTCCGAGCCAGAGCCCATCCCCTCTTAACTTAGGAGCTATACATTTGCTCAAGGTAAATAACATTTCCCAAGTTTCCCTCCTCCATACCCTTGAAAGCCACCCTATACTTTTTTTTTTTTATGAGGTTTTTCGCTGTGACTAAATCTGCTTCGCATGTGTTGCCCAGCCTTCCCTGACTTCGTTGCATATGTTGGGGAGGCTAATGAAAAGTCCGGTGCCAAATGCACTGCATGTGCGCGACGTGTTGTTTCCAAATATCTTGCAACTTCGGTCAAAGCAAAGCAAAATCACACTGAAATGCTCTAACTTTTTTTTCTGTTTTTTTTTTTTTTTCTCCTGAGTTGAGAGCTATTTCCAACCCATGTATTCGTTTTCTACTGCAAACCTTAAGTATAGGCGGGGTAGTTGAAAAGGAAAAAAAAGTTGCATTTAAAATGAATTTGTTATCTTCTTTGATTTAAAAAAAAACACACCACATTTTTTTCTCATTCCATTTAAAAAAAAAAAAGGATTAACTTCTTTTTTTTAAAAAGTATAACGTGGCAGAGTCCATCAATTCTATCCCAGAAGGTGCAAGATTTGGGGAGTTATGAACAACTGAATACAAGATAGAGGGAGAAAAAAGTCATGGAACCAACTTCCAATTATACTGGTCCAATTGCTCTTCCACTTTTAAGGTTCAGCTGTCTTTTCTGAATTAGTCTTTTAAATTAAGTTTCCATAACGTGGCAGATTGAGAAAAACAGTCCTCAGAAGATTTCTGCCCTGGTTGACAGATGAACTAGATAATGGTGTATAATCTTTTCCATTTTCATGATTTGACACATTTTCACTTCTGTGTGTATGTTTAAATCAAGGAATCAAAATAAATTTGAACACAGAATATAAATCCCAGGCAAAATTACAGCTTTCATTGCAGTGTTGGGTTAAATGTAAACAGCATGAATGTTATAGATATCTTTTAATTAAATGCATAAATCAGAGAAACGTCTTGAATGTTTACAGCAACGACACCAAGAAGTGAGAATGAGGAAGAAATGTACTTTGTCAGCTGATGGCTGCCTCGACTGCATTCCCATACTGGGTTTAATTTTGTCACAACCTTTGGTACAAGTTGCAATGTTTCTCTCCGGTTGATTTACAGGCTGTTTGTTCCTGCTTAGGATGATTAGTGATGTAGATGGCTTTTTCCTGGCCAAGCAGGGGATTTCTCACGTGTATCAGCATCGCTGCTGAGGCCTCTGCTGTTAGAATTTCGAGGGCAGCTGTTAGGTCACCATGCCTTTCCTGTAGCTGTGTTTTTCATCTAGTATCAGATGATTGCGTTGAGTCTTGAAGCCGTGTGGATTTAGGCTGGGTTTATGGTTCCTAAGGTTGTAACGCTCAACCCACGATCTGTTGAGCTCGCAAAGAAGGAATGATCCGTGTTCTCACGTTGACTCCTTACCCTAACATATATACACTATGTTCTCTTCTACCCAAGCGCCACCTTTTCTCCTCGCACATAATGACCACACTAATACTCCAGGTAGGTGCTCGGTGTTTCCAGCCACCATGGGCTTTTATAGCAAGGGAGGTGAGGAAAGATGGGGAGTCCTGCAAGACATACGTTGCAGTTACTCCTTGCATGCCAACCAGGTAATTTATACTCGTTCCGTTATCACAAAAGATGTCTGAACTATGGGGAGAGCAGTCAACCTGTGGCTCCTGAGCTGGGTTCAGCTTGAGGACAGACAGAATTTCCCAGCTTGATAATGCTGCAACAGCATCCGGAAGCTCCAGGAGGAAGATTTCCCTTCCTTTGCCACGGCGTGTTAGGTATTAAAAACCCCAGCAAAGATTGGTTTTTACGGGTGGGAAACCAGAGGCTTGTATCAGCTAGCTCACTGAAGGAAGGTCTGCTAGATGGTATGAGCAACTGGCAGCTCCAAAACAGAGCAGGGAATTTTGTATCTGTGGAGTGGAGCGGGTGAAGAGCACAGCCCTTAACATTTATGTGTTGTCCTTGGTGTAAGACCCGTGAGATTCCCGTGGTGCCTGGAGCTCTGAGCTCACAGTCCGGCAGCAAAACTTTATTTGAATTCCTCGTGCTTATCTGTCCCATCTGGTTTTGCCAAGCTCCGTCCTCCTGTGCTAAGACCAGCAAAGGCTGATTGTTGTCACCAGGGTAAACAATCCTGACCTGACTGTCCAGGGAGAAGGGGGACAGATACGTCGGATAACAAAGGAACATAATAGCATTTAGGAATAAATGACTTCTAAAATTCCCCAGCCTGAGGTGGGGCTCTAGAACTCTTCGATTCGTGTCCTAAAGACAGTCTTTAGCAGAACAGGAGGTCTTAATACAGTTAAGGTCAGCGAAGGCAAACAGATCTGGAAATACTACATCTAAAGCACCGTAAATCAGAAAACACCAGTGATTTTCATGTGTTACTGCAAAAGTGAAAGAGCAGCTCCCTTGAGGCCCTTTTTCAGATGGAGGTGATTGTTTGCATTAGAAAAAAAACAGGTTCACTGTAGGAGGGGGCTACTTTATAAACTGATGGCTGCAGGAGCACGCCAAGCATGCAGATGACTTTTGGATGCGGTCGACTCCTGACTCTCCATACTTAGTGAAGGGAGATGCCGTTGCCCAGCTGCAAGACCCACAAAGATATCCTCCGCCTTGAAGGAATCCTTGTTCTACTCATGAGTAGCCAGCCCTTTCTTCCTCCTACACACTACTTGCCTCTGTCATGGATAAAGGCTTGTTTCCAGAAGCTAAGTTGAACGTGCTACCACAACCTTCGCGTCCTCCATGAACAGAGTAGAATATAGAATATGGAATTGAATATAGAATAGAATATAGAATATGGAATAGAATATAGAACAGAATGAACAACCTAAAAATCCAGTTAAGAAAAGGCACCCCAGTTATATGTTGAGGTCAACTTAAACCCCCCTGGCGTGGGTCTGTCTTCACAGGACTCTCAGCATTAAGGCAAATTAAAAAAAAAAAAGGCTGTGAAGCCCACATCCGCAAAGTAAAGAGCGTAAACGTCCACATTTGGCACCAATTCCTCAGCTCGCAGTCCCAGCAGAGATAAGGCTGCAGTCTGGCACCGCGTCCTACAGCTGGAGAGGTTTTACTGTCATTCCACGTTTCGCTCCTCAAGACAAATACAGTGGATTTCCTGCGCGTAGCGGGGCAGCGCTGCTCATCTCACGGCACGATTTGTCTGTTTGCTGAGGCTTGAAATACTTAAGGAGGGAGTATGTCCGTCGGGGTGTACATTTTCCAGTTGGGGGAGATTAGGGAGCCAAAGGTCTGCAGACTCAATAGGGGT
This sequence comes from Burhinus bistriatus, assembly GCA_013397275.1. NCBI lineage: Eukaryota > Metazoa > Chordata > Aves > Charadriiformes > Burhinidae > Burhinus > Burhinus bistriatus. The sequence continues at coordinate 55,754 of VYXH01009964.1, read as the reverse complement.
GTTAGTCAGCATGTCCTGAACCTCGGGCAGATAAGGGTCCACTTCCTAGGCTGCCCTGATCTGAGAGTTAACAGTTGGTGACAGTGAGTCTGTCTCCGTTCTTAAGTCATTGTTATCATTTTTTTTTTTTTTTGGTAATATTTACAGGCCTGGCTCTCTCAGATTAAAAAAGTACAAAATCAAAAGGAGGTCTTCCTCCACGGGCACACGGGGTGGGGGGGGGGAAGGATGTTTGGGCTTGGCATGCCGCCCCGCCGCCGTGCTGGGTGGGAGGGACCGGAGGAGGATGTCGGCTCGGGCTTCGTCTTTGTGGCTGCTCTTATGCAAAAGTCAAACCTCGTAAAACAAGCGGCGAGGAGCCCCTGTGTTGTAAATGTCAGCCTCCGCGAGGCAAATCGAAGGCGTTGAACTCAGCGGGGAGAGGGGGTCTCGTTTCCCTGGTTGATGCGCAATGCCAAAGTCGAGGGGGTGTTTTGGACCCCTGTACGGTGATAAGGGAGAGGAGCTTGGTCCCAGTTGTCCGAAGTAATGTTCTTTTTGGCTTGGTGGGATGTTTTGGATGCTGCTGCAGCATTGCACCAATTTCCAGTGAAAGCATGTCTGGGACCTCGTCACTGGAAAAATATGCAAACTGAATCACTCTGCTCTTCTCCTGCCACCTTTTGTGTTGGGGGAATATGTTCTACGCAACTAAGTGAGCAAACAAACAACTGTGACACTGTACTAACTCTGAATTTTGGTTGAAAGAGACGGGTGGGTGAAAACGGCGTTTTAACCTCTCAATCCTCTGCCTCCGTGCTTCAACTGGATCATCCCAAGCCTGTATTAGGGCAGCAGAGAGGGCTTGTATAGGTAGTTTCCAAAAGGAAAAATCCTTTAACTATGAAATTAGTGTGGTTTATGCTGTCAGCATACTTCAGTGCCTTCCCATGGCGGAGTCTGAAGAGCAAGGAGATGAAAATCAGTGCTGGAGACTTCGTAGGTGGTCACCAACTCCACCAGCAAGCGCAAGGTGGGACCGAGTCTGTAAAGACAGACAGTGGAAGCTCCAGCTCCTTGCCCAGGGTGGGGGAAGAAAAAAATCTAACCCTGGGCATGACAATTGTAATGAAAAAGTGAGAAAAGGGAATATTTACATATTACTGGATCAGAATTTGTACATTGTCCAGACAGGGATCCTGGGGCGAGTCCCTCTTGCAGCAAGGCAGGGTGCTTGCTCCAGTGCCTTACCAAAACACCAAAATGTGGGTCATGTTCTTGAAGTTTAATGGTTTCCTTCATTGTCACACTTGTAGCAAACACCCCAGGCTCATTTTGCGTTGCTGATTGCATGGCACACACCATGGCAAGAGTTTTATTTGCACCACGGCTGGGGTTTTCTTGGTGGAAGGTCAGGGAGCAGTGACAAGTTTGTCTGGGGTTTGGTTTAGGATGATGGGACGGTGCGTTAGTCTAGGTGGAGCAATCGTCGGTGATGTTATCTGGAGCGCAAAGCATTTCCACGATAAACAACATTCCTCGTGTTTTAGACTAGCCTGCTATCAAAATCAAAACAGCTGCTGTGACTTAAACAGTAGCACTCGCTGCTGGAAATTTAAAATAGATAGTTGGCTATAAGGTCCATGTAGAGTAGATTTGCCATGTCTTTGAGCAAATAGCTACACGTATTAGTAGATACCCATTATTCAGCAGGATTTTTTCCAAACCTACCGTTGTTTGTATGCTTCATAGGCCCTTTTAAAACTTTTCAGGTGAGTTTTTCTTTGTTGTTAAAGTTTAATAAATGGTATCAATTAGACTGAAAGCGTGCAATTCACTTTTCAGAAAATAATTAGCAGATAGTTGTCTCTGACACGACAGCTGGAATATTGGTTGGCATTTATAGTACTGGTTTTGCTTTAAAAGAAGGTCGATGAAGGGAACACAGATCTGTGGTTTTGATCCAGAAGTTGGAATAGCCCACATACATGAGTTAATTCTTCTCTGCTGTCTTTACCTGGCAGGCTTCTCTTGTCAGCTGTGGTATCTCCAAGAGGAGGCTTTGCCTTTTTCACCCCTATTTTGCCCTCCTTTGAGCTCCTCCACGTTGCAAATAATCAAATTGCATGGGAAGAATTCTTTTGATCTTTGGCAAGTCCTGAACCATAAAAAGCCCTTTTTGTTTTATATAAGGGTTTCCCCGCTGACCAGGTGATGCTGAGGCTCTGGGGGCACCGTGAGCTTTCTCTAGAGGGACCAAGCATCTCAGCTTCTCACAGATCTCCTGGTTGATGGTGCATAACTGATCTTCCCCTGCCTTCACCTCCTTGCTAAACTTCATATTTTCTGTCTTTGGCAGAGAGATCCAAACAGCGCAAGTATGGGTTTAGGACAACTGAAATTTTTGCCCAATTTGAGACCTTCAAAGAGTTGATTCCACCCCCACCCCCCCGCCCCTTGATTTACACAATATGCAAAAGTGAGAGGTTGCCAGTGCAGTTATTAAAAGGAATTTCTTTGTTTAAAGTTTACATTTTGCATACTTGACAAGTGGCAGATTTTCAACTGTCTCATTCATAAAATTCTGGAAAGAAAAACTTCAGCCTTGAACGAGCTTTGGGGTGCAGGGAGGGGAATGGGTTTGGAGAGGGTTGGGAAGTCTTTATAAGGTTGCAGGGTTTAATTCTGAGACTTATGAAATTCCTGGGTGTCCAAGCCCTTCTTTGAGGGTACTGCTAAAGCATCATTGACTTAATTGTGAGTTGTAGCGGAGTAAAGCATCCAGACTCTACTCCTCCTCTTAAAACCTTTTCTTAGCAACTGTACAAATCTTCTATATAAAGTTGGCAACGGATGAGTGATTTCTAAATGCATTCCAGTTTTAACAAAAACGTTTGCTGCAAACATACAGGTTTTCACTGCTGTGTAAAGCTTTGCAGGTTATTCTAGAGAAGGATGGGTTGTGAGCTGAAACACAGGAAGCCAGGGCTTAAACTCATTTGCATCTTCCTTAGCACTGATAAAAATAGGGTTTGCTGTTATGAAATGTGCATTTTCTGCAAATCCCGTGGTAGGAAGACTTATACATCCACTTCATGCCGATAAAAATTTTCTGAGTTGATAGCTTCGTCCCCATTTGTGCAGTGGTGCCCTTTAATGCTACTGAGAAACAGGTCCAGGGATTATTCTGGTTTTCAGATTTTAATTCCCTAAATTCAAAAGCACCCGAAGGATTTTACTTATTTATCTGAGTAGTTGGTGTGCATACATAACGGGACCGTGAATGCTCGAGCGAGGTCAGGCACTAGTGCCGTTTTTGTGAGTTGGGCCAGTAGCTTTCCTCATTCCACATGTTTAAGTCTTTTCTTGGTTAGCTTTTTTTCAGTTTTTAAAACATTCTTCATTTTTACCTGTCGTCATTTTGAGGTTGTTCACTTTTTGCTCAGATCCCATGCCTGTGTTCTTTCTTCTATAAGACCTCTGTATTTTCAAAGAATTATTGTTGTTTCAGGTTAAGCCCTGAAGTGGATGAAAGTTCTATTTTTTTGTTGATAGTACCTCGTCTACACATGATGCCTTTGTACTCAAGCTTAAAGTATAATTACATATATCAGCCTCTAGTCCTTTTTTTTCCTGTTATTTGGCAAAGCTAGCATATATTGTATTTTCTGCAGTGTCGCAAGCAGCCCTGTAATGTTCCCATTGCAGTTCATAATCATAAAATGGTTAAGAGTTGGAAGGGACCTTAAATCACGGAATCACGGAATTTTCAGAGTTGGAAGGGACCTCTAGAGATCATCTAGTCCAACTCCCCTGCTGACGCAGGAATGCCTAGAGCACATTACTCAGGACTCCATCCAGGCGGGTCTTGAAAATCT
>VYXH01009964.1:0-51677 GCA_013397275.1 Burhinus bistriatus | reverse complement strand
TCCAACCTGGCCTTGAACACCTCCAGGGATGGGGCAGCCACAGCTTCTCTGGGCAACCTGGGCCAGGGCCTCACCACCCAGTTCCCCATCTCTCTCTGGTCTGGTAGCAAGTCACAGCTCTGTCTGACTCCTAGCGGTTGAGCTGTCATCTTGGAAATGTTCTGCAAAGGCGTGTGTCCATCTAGACAACGTGGTATACAAAGCGATCCTCACATGGCTAGCAAATTTTAATTATAACTGTAAATCCTTGAATTGTGACTATATACGTATAATACATACGATGCTATGTAGAGGTTAACGATGCTTAACAGCGCATAATATGTGAGTTGTGCTTCAGGCTTTCATCATCTTCTTAATCTTTTTTTCCTCCTATTGTTAAATTTCTCCAGGTAGACACAGTATCCCCGAAGCTGAGCAGGGATCCGCCTGTTTTCTCAAACTAACCGCCTCAGGGATTTCCTCTGGATCAGCTCTTCAGGTGGCACGTTTTCAGCCAGGTTTGCTGAAGACGCTGCTGACCAGTGGTCCGATTTATTTACTGTCCTGTCTAGAAGTAGCCCAGAGTCAGATGTTTCTGAGGTGGAACGAGGACAGCCTGAAGTGGGTACCTGGCCTCATCTCCGTGTGAAGACACAGATAATTTCTATGGCATGTTTTGGAGCTATTGACGTTTATCAGCAATGTTTCCTAGCTGTAAGGAGAAGAAACAAGAGTGTATGTGTGTGCATCCCTGACTCTCTGGAAGGATTTTAAAGCTGTCAGTGTTTGCCAACCTATCCTAGAAACAAATGCAATTTTTTTTTTTTCTTTTTAGCAATGTGGTACTCCGCAAAGCTTTGTGCCCTGGCAGGGTTACTGCAACTAGTTCACTTCTTTAAATCATTGTGCCTTTACCGATAAACATCTAGGCCATAGCCGTTTGGTTGATTTTTCTAAAACTGACCTGACTTCTCAGGACTCTATAAAAAAAACTATAATTGCTGAATTGTCACCAGAGGCACGTCTGCTTCTCTGGTGGTAGTTCACATCTTACCGTGCAAATTCACTGTTTGCTCCCTGAGCATTTATTTTCCTGCAGCTGTAGTTGTGCAAACCTTTGCTCTGAGTGATCTGAAAACAGAAATCACGTATCAATGATCCTAACTTGCTGAAACAGTCGTCTCTGTATAGATAAACTTCCCTGCCCTTCCGGACCAGAAAGATTGTATCTCGTTAGATGATTATGGGTTACTTATTGAATTTTACTCCCTGGGAAAAATGTTGTTTTCTACTATAGCTCATGCGAGTGCTTAAACTGGGGATATTTAACCCGTGCGCTGGTTGTTTTGAACCTCCTCTTGTCACCTTGAGTTTTCTATTTCTTTTTCAAAACCTCTTGACGCCCTCCGAACCACTGTTTTCTTCTCCGTCTTTAAATTCGCACCTATTCCTTACGCAGATCTTTGAACAAGATGTGCAGCTCGTGCTTAGTCTAGCAGATTTCCTGTTTGCTTCCTTCATCTCCCCACCATCATCTTCTGCTGGGCTGGCTGTGCTTCGAGCCTGAGAAGGAGACAAAGATGATATCGGGCAGGTGTGGTGTAGCCCATACAGATATTTCACCAAAGCCACGTAGACTTTCTGTCTTAAGTCAGAGAGAAGCGCTGTAGACACGAAGAGAACCAGAGAAAGATGAAATGGCATTATCTCCCCGTAAGAATTAAATAATTGCAAAAAATTCAATCTATCAATATCTTAGACCAAGTACTGAGAAATTTTCTTCCATAGATTGTGCTCTATCAAAGCACTTAAATGCTTATATTTATATAAAAATTAAATATATCAATGTTTAGATGGGTACCTGTATATCTGTACCATGAACAGTGTACCGGGCGTGACTGTCAAGTTGTTTTCAAGATCATCAGCCGTTAATTTGACTGAGATGGGGATTTTGGGCACCAGATTTCAAAGTGGCGTTATGGATTTTGCAGGCCAGTATAAATGTTCTTCCCCAGCCCGTGCTCCTTACAGGTTGGTGTCTTTGGTGCACGGCAGGTTGTAGAACTAAACCTTGCTGGGGTAAATATTCGTTGTGGCCCCTGTAATAAAGACTTGGTACGGTGCTGAATCTAAGCCCTTGTTTTATTTTAGTTTTCTTTGCCAGTTGATGTGTTTTGCAATCCTGCCGATGCTCCCCAGGCAATACTACTAAATTTAGCTGAAGCGATACGAAACACGCAATTTGCCAGCGTGTCATTAGGTTACCAAAGAAGACTCATGGTAAGCTTTTCAAACGCAGACAAATCCCGTTTTCAGAAAGACTTTGAAGCTTTGGATTGATGGAAAGTTAATGTGAATTTGACTCTCAAAATGTGTTCGGACTCCTTTGGAAACGGTACTTTTCTCCTAAACCAGTCACATGCTTTTGAAAATACCGACTTGCATTGAATTGCTGTTTCAGAAACCAGTGTTTCTAACTGAGGACTCAAGGAAAAGAGGATTCTCCAGTTTTATGTTAATTCAATTCTTTCATTTCTTTCTTTTCCACAGCAACTGCCCCATTTCTTTGATGAGGGCTGCTTTTCATCCAGTAAAGCATCTAGATCGGTGAAGAAGCATCCCTCTTAAAGCAGCTCCATCTGCCCTTGCTTATGTTATCTGAGTGGAGATCATCCACTGGCGTGACATGACGCTGCAGCCCACCAGCAGCTCTGATGGTTCATACGCGAAGGGAAGGGGGTTTTTTTATTTAATGTATGGCTCAAGTCGTCTAGCTCACATGCCACTGAGTTGCCTGGAGCGGTGCCAGGTGCTGTTGGCTGGCCGTGATGCTATCTTCCTAATCGTTAACTGCAAAAACAAAACAAAAAATACCCCCGATGTTGTTGAACTTTTGCGGTAGGGGAGTTATTGCAGTTCAGTTCTGCATCTGTTCATCGGACTTCCTGTGGTTTTTCATCGAATCATATGATTGACAGCGCAGACAGTCTGCAGAGTTCTTGGTCTGTCTAGTTTATACCCACGTCCCAACCACTAAATCTGACTTCTGTACTGTCTGGCAGAAGAAGGCAAGATAGGGTGCTGTGGTAGGTTGATTCACCAGAGCTGATAAGCGGTCTCTATTTAAATTGTGCGTTCCAGTCCTAGCGTTACCTCCGACTCTCAAGTTTTCAAGTACTGTCTCAGGTTGGTTTCTTTTAAACTAGCTGGGGTTGTCTCTGCTCTGGTAAGGACTTGGAGAGGAACGCAAATAATGGCTCTGCTGGACCCATTCATGTCAGGGCAATGAGTTCAAAAACTTCAATAGAGAAGCGCACGGGTAACGACAAACTTGTACATCTTTCGACACCATCCAGCTGAACGAATAGGGCTGTGAAGGGAAAAAGGGGATGATTTATCCCATGCCAAGACTTTTCCTCTATTATTAGCGCTACCATTTACGATGCCTTAGAGTGGTCCCTCTTTGCAGAAAGTGCTAAAAATCAGGTTCATTTGGGTGTCAGCAGCTGGGGAACAAATGCCTTCCAAGGATTAAGTTGGACACGGCAGCAGCAAAACAGAAGAAAATGGTTTCCTACATTGCTGCTTTGACGTGCCACTTTGGGAATTTTGTTAACCGTGATAAAACCCTCCCCAGCGCTGGCTGCGGTGTTTTCTGGGAGAGCCCTGAGACTCCTGTGACCTGGTTGTTTTACAGCTCTCCTGAAACGCTCATTTGGTGTCATCTCCTGTCTGTCTGCAGCACATGGCGAAGGCTCTGGATCGCTCATTTGGAAGCAGAGCAGGCAGGAGATAAACGGCACAGAGCTGAATTTAAACATTCCTTGAATTACCATGTGTCAAAAATCTTGAAGCTTTATGGCATCGGTCAAGCTTTTTACATGCTGTTTAACCCATGCTGTTATAAATTGTCAGTCTGATAAGGCAGAACGTTTTGAGGTTCCTTAAATTTGATGACTTTGAATGTGAACAAATTCTGTTTTTGGTGAACACCCTCATAGTGAAACGGTGTGGGTAGTTTTTTATCTTAGCAATGGTAAATTTTGCAAGACAGATGCTGGTGCAGAAGTTCTCTCCATGCTGGACTTGTAGGATTTCTCGTTTTTAATGAATGGAGAAAACACGGCCACCACACAGCCATGGATCATGGCAGTCATGTAAAGAAGTTGGGTTTGAATTACTGACCTGGATGTCAAATTCTCTGTGTCTCGTTAGCAATACGTTGGGTTATCCTGGGTCCACTGTTTAGGGAGACCATCAGAAAAAGATCATTGCTTACTTTCTTTTTATAAAGATACATTTGAAATTGTGTGTGTGTAATGGCAACATGTATCATATCTCTCCTTAAAACTGTCATTATCCTTGTCTACATTCCCAAGATAAACCTGCAGACTGTTCAAGGCGTATGTTGAGTGTGAGAGAGTCCAGGCTGGTTGTAGTGAGTTCCAGGCTTTGATCTGACATTGATTATTAAATTGCTACGCTATGATAACAATAGATGGCAACATTGATCAGTCTGAAGAAGGGCTTAATAATAAAAGCAATGCATGACTGTTATTGCCTGAAAAGATGAATGATATCTGATTAATTTTATGCTGTCCCTCCAGCTGAGCGATGATGGGATAAGTAAGAGCTGAGCATCTCAGATGTAGCTCTTGGAATTTCTAATACAATTTTACCTGCTGTTTTAGAGCTTAAGAGGTTTGTTAAGCTGCGTGAGAGTCCAGAATAGTCCCAGATTAGTGGGACCATTCTGGAGTCCCAGAGTGGCTGCAAAAACAGTAGCTATAATCTGTGACCCTGAAGGTGAAAAAAGTTATCAGTGTTTAATTCAACTCGAATTAGCATCTTTAATCGCTTTTTCCCCCTTCCCTCCCAGAAGGAGTACTAGACGCTGCAGTACTGGCATGCAGCCACTTTTGGGGTGAAGAATGACAACTGTGTAAGGGCTTTTCTCTGCTAGGAAATGTTGCAGTGGTTTAATCATGAGGTTTAACCATTCATTCTGCTGATGCAACACTGAACTGAACGTGTTCCTGTCTACGCTGACCACAAGCCAGGAAGCATTTAGGAGGGAAGTGGGGAAGATTGCCCTGAGAATACGCAGAGAAGAATATCAGGTTTTTAAAAAAATTAAAAAAAAAAAATAAAATTTAAAATCTACATGAGGGCTCTCGATTGGAGGGAGGCTTAACCTGCCGAAAGAATGGTGGTGTCCTGAGAGGAGGGATGGGGTGGCAGAGGGGGAAGGCAGGCACAGCTTAAGGACTTGGAGCCGAGACGGGAAGGGGTAGAGGATGTTAATGAAAAGGAGGATTTCACAAGGCCAGTGAGAAAAAAGAGAACCTGGGCAAGTACAAAATAGAAAGATATGCTAAAGAGAGACTGTGGAGATACAGTGGAAGGGGGTTGGGGATGAGAGTGAGGAGACAGGGAATTAGAGATGGGGGTGGGTATGGGTGCAAGACACCTGAGAGTGAGGAAACAAAATGCTATGGAAGATTAAACAGGCTGGTCAAAACAGACTTGGGGAGGGAGGTTGTAGAAAGGTGATAGAAAATGGTTTAGGGGCACAAAAGGGCTATGGGAGAGCTTCTCTACCACAAACTGCATGTCTGACACAGGAAACGAAACTTGCTGATGTACCTTTGAGGTTCTGGGCTTTGAACTCAACAGGAGTTAGATGCAGAAGTGCCTTTAACAGCCTTATCTTTTAGCTGCCTTAGTGCCTTAAAAAGAGATAATAATGCTGAAAACAATACTGTCCTCCTTCCCTCCCTGACTGCTGAAAGGATGAGCTCCCCACATGCTCTGAAGAGATCAAGCACAATAATGACAGCCACACCGATGGCCGAAATGGTTCTTCCCAGGCTAAATATTGGCATCCAGCTAAGTAGAGCTGTGGTGAGGGACCTGACCCCAACACAACCCAAACCACGGCATCTCCAAGAAGGTTGGAGCATACTGGAAGGTGACACTGATGTCCTCATCAGTCATAGAATCGCAGAATGGTTTGGGTTGGAAGGGACCTTTAAAGGCCATCTAGTCATGATGAGCAGCGACATCTTCAACTAGACCAGGTTGCTCAGAGCCCAACGTAGGAGATAGCATGTGGTTGAATGAAGCTGTCCGTGGAGACACGTTCCTTCTAAAACATAATGCAGGTGGCACCATTGTGCCTTGGAGGAATTGTATGCTCAGTATTTGCACCAAACTGCTGCAGTAACAGCAGCAACACAAGAATGCAAATAAGCTGGGCGTGTAAAAGTTAAATAAATAACCCTGAAAGCCAAGTGGCCAAGAAGTGCCCCTTGAAAGGAGACTGCCCCAGCCAGAAGGGTCTTCTGCCCTAACGCAAGGAAACAGGACACTCTGAGCTCCAGAAAGACGATAGGGTATCCGTTCATTATTAATAGGCAAAGAGGCTTCTTAGCCATCTCTGTGCTTGTTCTGATCATGTCACACCATAGAGTTTATTCTTAGTCTTAGCCACAGCCTTATAAATAATAAAATGGGTCATGTTTTATCTTACCCCAGTGATCATTGTAATGCGGCTTTTATCTGAGCCTCTGCCAAGCTTTTGACACGGGCAACATTTAGAAGTAGATAAAATGATTGAAGAGCACGGTACAAAAGTAGGCTCAGCTCTTCCCAAAAACGCACGCTTACTGAGAGTGAATGCAGTGGGTTTTCTGCTTTGGGAGGCAAGAAAGGAGAGAAGATTGGAAAATTGAGGATGCAGTTAGGATGGGCTGGGCTAGCACATCTGATGTGTGTTAATTCTGGAAGTGCTTTGCTTAAAGCTGGTACGGGGAAAAAAAAAAAAAGAGCTTTTGTGGAAACAACACTGTCTAGCCTGTAATTTCCAGGAGGGGGAGGTATCTGCATGGATGGGCAATAAGGTCTATGTACGCAGGTCTTGTGGTGACAGCCTTAGAGCCTGAAGTGGGATAGATACGTGACGCGTTGCAGTTGGGAAGCTTGCAGCGTTTTCCACTCTAATTGCTATTAGAGTCGTTCTGTGTGGTCCTCAGCAACGGGAAAGCCAAGCCACGGAGGTAACAGCCTACCCAAAAGTACAGAAGGACCTGTAGCAAAACTGGAAGTGGCCTCCAGGAGCCCACCCATGGAGCCACGTTTCCCACCGTGCTTCCTGGAGGAAGAGCATTTCTCTCCTGCAAACTCCTACATATACAAAGTCTCGGAGAATAAGATGGGAAAAGTCAGTTTGCTGTAACACTGGGTTCCTGAAAGCCTGTCACAGACTGTGTTTATTCTTTATTTAGTCTTTCAAATTATTTGTTATTTAAATTAAATTATTTGTTATTAAATTATTTGTTTATTTTTATGACCTTTCCAAAGGATTCTCCTGCTGAGGAGCTGAGTACGATTAATAGCAAAATGCTTTTTAGGGAAAACTGTGATAAACAGGTCTGTACGTGTGCAAGCAAGGCTTTTGTGGGACTGCTAAAAATGATGGTTTTCCTTAAGACCTTTGTGTCATGTAAAGGATTCACACGTTTAGTCTTTGTTAACAAGCAAATTGAGTGTGACCAACGGTAAAAGGGCTGAATACAATATGCCAATGTAGCATTCAGTTCAAAGAAGAAGTTATAAATGATCTCTTTATCCTCTAAATATTTTCCTTTGGGTCTAATGGTTCAGTTCCATCCATTATTTTTTTCACCAGACCTCTTTCTTCGGTGTTTACGTGGGCTGTGTGTTTGCAAACAGACACGTAAACCTTCTCTCAGCGGACTTTGATTTCTTGTTGCAGAAGTTCCCCGAGCTGAAGTTCAAGTACGTGGAGGAGGAGCAACCTGAGGAGTTCTTCATCCCCTACGTTTGGTCCTTGGTCTACAACTCCGCCGTGGCCCTGTACTGGAACCCGCATGACATCCAACTCTTCACTATGGACTCTGGCTGAAGGAGATGCCCCAACCGAGCCAACTCAACTCTGTCTTCTTACAGAAACCGAAACTCTGCACCGCGTGTTAATACGTGACCCCTTCCAGCGTGCACCCTCTGACCCCAAAGCTTACGGAGAATGAAGCTTGCCGCTAGTGTACAGTCCAGCGTCGATGTTTTGGAAGCAGATTGCCACCGACACGCTGGCAACAGTCTGTGGTGTGAGGAACTGATGGCTTGTAGGCAACCTTGTATTTATAGTCCTATAACCTAGAGCTTGTTTGATGAAAATGAGGCCTTACACATGGGGTGTGATGTTACTACCAACCACAAACCTGATTGTTTTTTTTCACTCTAACGGGGTAAATGAGGAAAGGGATTGCGGACTTTGATTTGGAAGCAGCATTTGTGTTTTCGTTTCTTTCAAACGAGGCAGCTTCATTGGGTGAAGCTTTCTCTGGTCTGTTGGATTCCGCTGTGGGTTGCTCGTTACCTAATCCCGTGCTTTCACTCGCAGCCCTTGGTTTCGGGGGCGCTGGCAAGGCTGCAGTCCTTAAATCGGTGTCTACACTGTCATCCGAGCGAACCTGAGCAAAGCGGCATATTAATCAGGTTAGCTCCCGGGCAGATTCAAAACACTTGATTTAGATGTCAAAATGTTTGTGGGAGGATTTTCAATAGCAAGGCTTTTTTGTTGTTGTTGTTTGACTGGCAAATACTCTCTAGAGGGCTAGAAACACCAGCTTGCAGAGTCAGGCCCCTTACAGACTTGTTTTACTGTGCTTCTGTGCAAAAGCTGTTCCTGGAAATTGAACGGGGTGGGGGCGGGAGAAGAAAAAAGCCCCAAACCCACACCTCCAAAGAAAATAGTTAAAAGATTGTAAAATAGACCAATGTCCTGTAAAAATGTGTGTAATGGTGACAGTGTGCGGTGGGGATCCTTGGCAAGGTTCGGTGTTGGAAATCCCCTGTTTGCTATTAAAGGTTTTATGGCAGAAGTATAAATTTATCTGAATGTAGAATACTTCTCTTTTTTTGTTGTTGTTGTCCTAAAGTGTCCTTTCCTGATATACCTGTTTCTGCAGTTGGAAGAACAAAACAAATGGCTTGACCTGATTTTGAAAGAACATCTCATTTTTCAAAATCAGGAGCGTTTCTTCTCTGGGGAGGCTCCTGACGGTGCCTGCCGCGCATGCGTGCGAACGCTCTCCTGACCCCCCGTCGGGGGGGGACGACTGTCACCCGTGCATTGCATGCCAAAACATAAACACCAAGGAATTAGTTCCTAAACATACATGGCAACCCCCTGTATTCACTGCCTGCTCCAGCACGTTCTGTTTATTGACCTGAAGAATCGGGTGCGTTCGCTTCCAGACAGTCCTTCGAGTGGCTTTAAATAGAATTTCTTGCACCCTTTTTTTTTTTTTTCCCCGAAGGATGCGCTAGCCTTGTACTTTCCTTTTATCCGCTTATTTAGAGGTGGAAGTCCATTTGGGTCCTACACAAGTGGAAATGTTGGCTTTAAAAACAAACGAAACAAAAAAAAGCTTGCCAAATTTATTTAAATATAGCTACAAAGTAACATATACAGCCCAGGAGCATTTAGGACTTGAAAATGGCAGAAACTTTTGAGAAAAGGGGATAGTACGAGTGGAGATGCAGTTTTTCTTAGGAAAATACGAGAAATGAATGAACCGTGACTGAGCTGCACATAAATTTCTGCTGTGTTTCGGATTTATGGGGGGCATTTTTTTTGTGTCTTTGAGTAAACGTCAAAGGGGAATGACTCTTCTTGGTTCCTGTAGTGATTTGTAATTGTGTCTTTATTAAAAGACCAAGAGTATTTGTGAGTCAGCAGAGCTGCCCAGCCTTTGGAAAGGTCAGTCTGAAGATGCACTTTTAAACTGTGGATGCTGAAGTTACTGGGATGGCTCAGTTTTCGTCTGTCTTAACCGCCAGTGAGCACCTGAACCTGCCCCGAGGTGAGCCCCCTCCACCCCGCTGCCCGCAGCAGAAGCGGAGCACTTCATGAAGCCTGGAAACACCCAGAGCAGATGCTTATCAGCCGGGTGTCAAGCTGCAGAGCACCTTGATTTTTCTTTGAAAGGGCTTTTTATAAAGAGAAGGGTACAATAAGCAGCAATCTGATAGAATAGGTCAAACCAGCTGCTGAATCAATGGAGGAGGAGTCGCTCCGTAAATTATTTCTCGCTGTCCTCTTGTTGTGATGACACTGAATTCAAGTACAGAAGGAACAGGTTTGTTCCCATCGCATAATTTCCTTGTGCGTTGAATTAATATGCAATGCTCCCAGGGCCCAGCTGGTTTGGAACAGCTGGAGTTACGAACCAAAGCCGAAACAGCAGAGCCAGACCAAGATTTTATGCTGAAATCCATGCTAGCCCCATTGGGTTTTCCAAGAGTTCGAGCGTTATGTGGGTCTGGCAGTGTCCTGAAGTCTGCAGTCTGGCACGGTCACAAATACTCTGTTTTCCTTCAGATCTGTAAAGTGTCACCTTAGGGATCCTTTTCGTTACTTTGTGTGAAAGATTTATTATGCGTAATAAATAAAAAAAATAAAAAAGTGAAAACCGTAAATAAAGGTTGTAGTTGTATTTGTTTTACGTGATAGCTGCTGCGTGGTGATGTTTGGCCAGCGGGTCTTGGTGTGGTCATCAGACCTAACATGCGTGAGGTTTTATAACGTTCTTGGTGACGTGCAATAAAAAGAATATTATTTTATTTATTGTATTAAGTAGACGGTTGTTTAAATCTGTGCTTGGTGAAAGAAGGGACGCGTCATGCTGCAATGGCATGCTGAATCCCACCTAATGGAGGGCTCTTGCCAACTCCACTTCTGCGGTCGCAGAAGGTACAACCCAGAAGAGGCACTGGGAACATGCAGTGGTAGGGTGGAGCAGAGGAGGGACAGCACTGTCCCCTTCAGCCCAGACCAGACGTGATGTGTTGCTGCACCTTCAGTTGCTCTTTCCTGTTGTTCTGGCCACACCATGTAGGCAGATGGTGTCTCCCTGGCTTCTGGGGAGTGGGTTGGGTGTCGCACCAGGATCTTAGCCCGTACTCTTGCTCTGAGTGCTGATCACTAGTGACACCATCTGCTTAGGCTGCTCGAGTAGTGTTAGAGAGGGAAATCCATTGCTTCTGGGTTGGGGAGGAGAAGGGAGGTCTGCTCTGTCCTCACTCAGAAGACCATCCCTTCCAGAAGACCGAGCTTTCAGGAGAACAGGCAGGAAACCAAATTGCTGTGTTAGGTTGCTGATGAAGTGGAGGTTGTGCACGTGCAGCCTGATGCACGTGTTCCTGATGAGGGAGAAATTGTCCCTCTTCGGTTAATTGAGAGAAACTCCGATCTCCCTGTGAAAATGAGGTGGTGGGTTGGAAGCTACAACTCCTTTTCCCTGCTGCCCCACAAATGAGTCAGGTGTCATTGACCTTGGCAAAAGCAGTCCGAATACCTTCCAGATTTCATGGCATTTCTTGACGCTACTAGCCTAAAACTGAAGAGTATTAGGCAAGTTACAGGAAAAAAACCCAAACTGTTTTTTACGTGCCTGCTAGATTGTTGATCTACCAGTTAAACAGGAAAGGAAGAAGCAAACAACGCCCCTCACTTCTTTGGAAAACACTAAAGCTTTTTGTACAACCTTTTCTACGGAGTGGCTTGGTTTTATTCTTGTCGACGTTGTCTAATTCAGCCAACCAAAGGTGAAATGCCATCCTATAGTTAGTCAGCCCCAGGCTCTCTCCTGGTCGATGGGGCTCGGTCTGTGAAAACCCTCGCTTCTGTGCTTGAAGACCAGGAGTTTTCTATACAATCGTACTTCTATAATGGCCTGACCACCGTAAAGCCTTTCCCGTCTTCACCCAGTAGCAGGGTTTTGGCCGCCTTACCTAGCTAGCTTTAAAAATTTGTACCATTGGTACCCGTAACGCTGTAAAAATCAGGGTCCCAGTTGCCTTTGTGTTTGGTTTGTTGTTAATTTGTTTGGGGCGGGGTTATTATTATAATAATTATTATCTATTATTATAACAGACTACTAACTCGCAACTAGCAGTCTTTAAGGTAACAGCTGCGCCTCTGACAGCAACACACAACAGCCTCGCCGGAGTTACCAGATTCAGAGGAAGGAAATGTTTACTCAGTACGTTCCTGTTCATAGTTGTGGTCTCTGCCCCTCCTCCCCGAGCCCACACCAGGGCACTGAACTCACTGGAGCTGTTCAGTTTGGGGAGCTTTACCTTGTATGAAGGTTTTTCTCCTTGAGGTTTCTCCAGCCAATGTTATTGAGTTAAATTCTGTGGCAAGCGCATACCTGCTCCCAAAAGGCTCCAAGAGGGCTCGTTTCCCTTTAGTTACACAACAGATAATCCATAAAATTGTCTTCAGCAGCATGACACAGACCCAACCATTTTTAACGTTGCTGGCAGTCAAATGTCACTTGTCATTTAAAGGGGAGGGAAACATCAATCCGCTGCCTTGGCAAGCTGCAGTCAGCTGGTTAGACAGGAGCGATGTTCTCCTCGGATCTCCATCTAGAGACGGCCTCTAGATCCATCTGCTGGATCCATTCAGGCTGCTCCATCTTGACCAGTAAGAGCTGGTTGGGGGCAGCCAGTTGGGTTTACTGCCAAAGAGCTCTTAGCAACAAATTTGCTCAGGGCATCCAGAGCATCCGGATGATGAAATGTCAGCTCCTGGGGACCTTCTAGCAGAAGCCGTGGTGGCCGTGAGCCCTCAGTATGGGGCAGATGTCCCTCGAGACTAAATTCTGCGGGGAAGGATGTCCTCGATATCACAAGGTTGGTTGTCCGGGTTATGCTGGATGGGGCTGGCAATTATTTTGGGCTTGGTTGGAAGGCTGACTTGTAACTCTAAGAGCTATTTGCTTTGTGGTGCTTTTGCACAGCTCGTTAATGACGTTCAGATTCAGCAGCAGTGCTCTGGGGCAGATGGGTTCAGGGAAAACAAGGAGTTTGCCTTTTTTTTTTTACCCCCCTTTCAGGAAAGGAGCCTGCTGGCAGGACATCCCCAGGCGGCTGTGGCATCACCGAGATGTTGCCCTAGTGCTCCAAGGTGGTCCTCCTTCTGCATGAGACATCAACGCATGTCACCAGCATCATTCATTACGCTGATAACAGTTCTGTTATCAGAAGACCTGATCTTGTTGAAGATATCCCTGCTCATTGCGGGGGGCGGGAGTTGGACTAGATGGCCTTTAAAGGTCCCTTCCAACCCAAACTGTTCTGTGATTCTACATTTCAAAGACAAAAGGGCAACTCTTAAAACCTCAGTGGACCAGGACGGCAGAGCTGTACTTCTTGCCATGACTTTGGGTACAACGCTTCGTTGGGAGCAGAGCAGGGAGGTGCTATGGGCCATGGAGGCAAGGATTTAAGGTAATCGTGGAAATGGTTGCATGATTGCATGACCTGGGTTCTCAAAAGCAGCAACACGTGAGCTACATCCCTCCTTTGCATGTCCCCAACTACAGTATTTAGCATCCCTTCGCTGGGAAGACCCAGGACCACTCTGGAGTAACAGTGTTGTAAATACTTTACTCTTTGAGAGTTAGTTAACCCTGAGCTGCGAGGCTCCAGCTGAGATTACAGCACGAAAAGCGTGTAAGCGTTTAATCATAGACGCCAGGTTATTGCTGGATGGATGCTCCTCATCTGTTAGGGCTGTACTGCCTTCTTGCCAATGAATTACTTCAAGTAGCCATGGTTAACAGTGAAGGCGCTGCTACCACCCACGGATTGTGCCAGCACTTACACGTGCTCAGATAAATGAAAATGTCACTATCGGTGAATCCCTCCAAATCACAAATCAAATACACCGCTGAGCTGCCAAACTGGGACAATTTGAATGAGAGATTTAAAGAACAGAGATTTTTTTTTATTTTTCTTTTTTTTTAATGCTGCTGAAGCGCACGGCGTAATCCTTCATCATCACTTTAAAAACTGTCTTAAAATTAATCCAAAATGAATATGTCTTGGCAGACGTGATGAAATGTTCAGCTGTACATAAAGTTTTTGCCAGCTGTCTTGGCAAACTAAATGGCAGACTTCAGTCTTCCTCGTAGTCACTTTGTGCTGCTGAAAACCCTCAATCCGATGGCACCGGGAGAAAACTGGAGGGTTTCAAGTATCCGGAGAGGAGCTACAGAGTGGTGACGAGCTCGGTGACGTCCCCAATGATGCTATCCCAGCCCCTCCTCCTATTTATGAAACGACGAAACAAATGCTTTTCAAAGAGCAAACCAGCTTATTAAAAACTGGCAATTTAAACTAGGAACAGCTGTCCTCGCCCTGCTGCTTCTATTTTCATCCCTGAAGCCATTGTCAGGGTCCGTCCCCTCTCCCAGCGCAGCTCCTGCATCCCAGCCTGCAGTGCCCCCCCATGAATCCTGCCCAGCTCAGGGTACAGGGGACCTGGGGTGCTCAGCCCCAGCAGAGCTGGCTGTCCCTATTTAAGGACTGTATCAACCGGAGAATAATGGGAATAAACCATCCAGGGACAAAACTGGATCTGGAAATTGACAGTGGGATTGAGTGCCCCCTCAGCAAGTTTGCCGACGACACCAAGCTGTGTGGAGCGGTCGACATGCTGGAGGGAAGGGATGCCATCCAGAGGGACCTGGACAGGCTTGAGAGGTGGGCCCGTGCCAACCTCATGAAGTTCAACAAGGCCAAGCGCAAGGTCCTGCACGTGGGTCGGGGCAAGCCCATGCACAAATCCAGGCTGGGAGGAGAATGGATGGAGAGCAGCCCTGCGGAGAAGGACTTGGTGGATGAGAAGCTCACCACGAGCCGGCAATGTGTGCTGGCAGCCCAGAAAGCCCCCCGCATCCTGGGCTGCATCCCCAGCAGCGTGGCCAGCAGGGCCAGGGAGGGGATTCTGCCCCTCTGCTCCGCTCTGGGGAGACCCCACCTGGAATACTGTGTCCAGCTCTGGGGACACCAGCATCAGAAGGACATGGACCTGTTGGAGCAGGTCCAGAGGAGGCCACGAAGATGATGCGAGGGCTGGAGCACCTCTCCTATGAAGACAGGCTGAGAGAGTTTGGGTTATTCAGCCTGGAGAAGAGGTGTTGAAGGCCACGTTGAATAAGGCTTTGAGCAACCCGGTCTACTGGAAGGTGTCCCTGCCCATGGCAGGGGGATTGGAACTAGATGATCTTTAAGGTCCCTTCCAACCCAAAGCATTCTATGATTCTAAATTCAAAGCCTCTTCCAAACCAGGTGCTTGAGGACTACTGGTGGCCTCTTCAGGTGGGGTCTGGGTCAGCAAAACCAGTGGGGAAAGTGGGACTACACCTGGGGTGGTGGTCCTGGGTGCCGGCATGGCAAAGGCACCCCACTGGGGAAATGGGGAATAAATGGTGGGCAAAGAATTGGTCCCTGGGAATTGCCTAAAAATGTGGGGGTTTCCTAATACAGCCTTGCATGTTGTTTTGTCGCTTGTTGCTCAGGCTGTTCCTACAGAGGGGAAAAAAACCCACCTTCATTCCTTGATATGGGATATTCAGTATCCAGCATATTTACTTGGCTGAGCTTCAGATTAAATATTCTGCTTAGTGCCTTGGATATTGTACACGTCTCCGCAGTGCTGAGCGGTGGAGCAGAGAGAAGTAACAGAGCCATTTTCATCCTGAGACAAAGCTCTTTGTGGTGGCTCCAGGGAAAAAAAAAACCCTCCACCTCCCTCAAGAAAAAGCAGCTTTGGCGTCTGCAATCTTGCAAGTTTCTCCCAACTGAAATACAAAGTGAAAATTGAATTTAAATTCTTTTCTTTCTCCTAAATCAAATTTTGTAGACGCCAATTGCCCTTTAAAAGGTCAACCTTTTAGTCCACAAAATACATAATCAATACCTAAACAATAGCCATAAACTTCAGCCTGCCTTTATCTCCTCACTTGGCTTCTCCTTCCTGACAGAGAACGTTTGGGCCGGGAAAGTGGCAGCTCCTGATGAAGGTGGCAGGGAGAGAGCTCATAAAACCCCATGTCCTCAGCAGTCCCAGAAGAACATGAGCATCACCAGTGCCACATGAGGCAGGATTGCCTCTTGTCTTTCTTTTGTTGTCTTTTTTTTTGTTGTCTTTCTGTCTTGCTTTGGTTTCCTGGAGGACATGTTAGCAGTTTCAGAGGCCACCTGCGTGTCTTACAGAGCCATTATGGTAGGACCAAAGAAATTGAGTTTAACAAATGTTCCCACTCTTCATGCAGCTGTTTGAATCTGGCCAGCTTTGCACTGGAAACCATTTCTGGAAGAGCACCTAGTCTGGTTGGGAGGTGGATTTGCAGTACATCCATCCCTAACGTAGACCCAGAAGATGTTTGCCAGTAGCAATCCTTTCACTCATCACAGCATTGTGTTTCTCTGTTCAATTAGGTGTGTTACATGGGAGCTACAACCACACCAGAGCCACACCAGCAGCAAGACCAAGGGGCCCACATCCAGGTCACCATGGCCACCAGGAGCTCAGGGTGGCCTTGAGAGGACAGAGGTGACGCTGTCCTGGAAAGCGACCCTTTACCAGGAAGAAAGCAGGGAAGAAGGTAGGAGGCTGGAGCATGGGGACGGGTGCGTTGATGCCACATTTGAGGGTACCAACTTCCGTACTGGTGTGTACAGGAGACAGATGACAGAGACCCTTCTTGACTGTTTGGGGAAGAAACAGCTATTTTCAAGCAATACCTTCCTGCTTGTTGTCTCTGCCTCTGTGCAGCCAAATGATAGTCCAGTGAGTACGTGGAGGAGCAGTGCAAGAGAATAAACCAGAAACCATGGTCCTGACCCAAAGAGCTAATAGTCACTGATCAGGAAAGGACCAAGACTAGACAGGCAGCTTGGATGTATATGTATATTATGTACGTATATACATATGTCAAAATGGCACATCATTATTATTTATTATTCTATTGTTATCTACTGTTGGAGCGGGTCCAGAGGAGGCCATGAAAATGATGCGAGGGCTGGAGTCTCTCTGCTCTGAGGCGAGGCTGAGAGAGTTGGGGGTGTTCAGCCTGGAGAAGAGAAGGCTCCGGGGAGACCTTAGAGCCCCTTCCAGTCCCTAAAGGGGCTCCAGGAAAGCTGGGGAGGGACTCTGGATCAGGGAGTGGAGCCATAGGATGAGGGGGAACAGTTTTAAACTGCAAGAGGGGAGATTTCCATTAGACCTCGGGAAGAAATTCTTGACTGTGAGGGTGGTGAGACCCTGGCCCAGGTTGTCCAGAGAAGCTGTGGCTGCCCCATCCCTGGAGGTGTTCAAGGCCAGGTTGGACGGAGCTTGGAGCACCCTGGTCTAGTGGGAGGTGTCCCTGCCCATGGCAGGGGATGTGAAATGAGATGGTCTTTAAGGTCTCTTCCAACCCAAACCATTCTGTGATCCAGTAATTCTATGATAAAATGCCTCCTTTCATGGTACCACCCCATCTGTTGAAGGGCTGTGAGTGGAGGCACACTGCTGGTTGGGTTTGGGTGGGTGCCCTATAGTATACTACGTACATAAAGAGGCGACGGGTGAGTACTGACTACAGGGAGCATCTCAGCCGCGTTTGGGGCAGGATGTTTGGGGGATGCCGGGCTTTTCCTGGGCTGGTTTCAGCCATCCCAGTCGAGCTGGCCGCCACGCTGGGGCTTTGGGAGGGCGGCAGGAGGGTGCCAGTGTGCAGGAGCCGCGGGCGGCAAAGCAGCATGCCCCGTGTAATGAGGCTGCCGATGACGGATTTACCTCATCTATTACCTTGTGCGGCACTTATGTTTATGTTGTGGCTACGAGCATTAAACGAGGGCAGATTAGTTGTGTTTGTGCAGCTGCCAAGCTCGCTGTTGTGACATTTCCATCTGCCTCGCTGTTGTATAACCCTCTGCTCCCGATGAAATTAAGAGCAAGGAAGAAATCCCCTCTTTCCCCGCTCCCTGCACCGGGGCTGGCAGGGCAGCTTATCCCCAAGCCTTCAGCGTTGAGTCCCAGAGCCTTCCTCCTTCCATCCTAGACCTGAAATTCCATGTCTTGCCCTGTGGCCTTGGGTTGCTCTGCAGCCAACTGAGAGCAAAAACCCTGTTTGACCTGATGTATTGCAGCGTCAGGACTGGCTCTGATAAGCTTTGAAGCCTGACAGTCACCCTTAGGTCAAAACAATTTAGGACTTGGTCCTGGGAAGCCCTTATTTTCACCTGTCTGGTGTGCACCAGCAGCAGCTATCAGCAAAGGCAGCAGCTGTTCATGCCATGACAGACCCTTCCCTTACCTTACCCCCCAAAAAATGTAGAGTAGGATGGAGAGCATCTCCCAAACGTCCCAAATTATGGCTTGCAGAGATCTGCTGGCAACGGCTGGTGGACCCAGGGCTTTTTCTGCAGCTCTTCACAGGCCGGGGCTTGGGTCTGGGACTCATGAAGTTGGGAAATGTGGCCAGGCAGTCCTAGCAGTGCCCTCATCCCCCATCACGGACCATAAGGACCAGAAGTTGCCCAATGAATCCTCTTGATTTAAGAGACTCAGAAGAGGATTTGGCACCCTGCACTCCCAGAAGGCGGCCAGATGCAGAGGGGTTAGGCTTAGGACAGGTGGATAGGGGTTAGGATTTTTAATGATGCTTTTGCAGCTCTGCCCTTTCAAGTTTCAAGAGTAGCTTCACTTACTAGCTTTCTCCTACCTCGACAGTAACCTTCAGGATGGCAAGTTGGTGGGGTGAGTGTGGGAGATGATGAAAGACAGGGAGGTGAAGAAACTTGTACCGAACATATTGTTGGCTCTTGGCCTGAGACGCTGGGCCCGCTCAAGGTCTTGCCAAGATCGTTTTCGCTGGGAGGATACGCTGATGATGACAGCCAGGTATTTCTTTGATGCAATTCTGTGTATTAATCGGGAAAGTACGTAAAGTCCCTTTTCCCCGAACACCGCAGGACCAAGGAGGCTGCAACAGCCTTGAGCCCAAGCCCGAGCCTGCCTGGAGCCACTCCTGCACACCCCGTGTGCCTCCCTGCTCCCTCGCTTCACCTTGCATTTCCCCAGCTCCCTTTCTGGTACCTCCCCGGCACTTTGCTGGGTTTCTCTTTGCTTTCTTATCCCTCCGACGTAGATTAAAATACGCACACACGCCCTTTTGTGCAAGCAACTGTGACCCAACCAGAACCCTGGGAGAAAGAGCAGTTTCTCCTCCATCCTTTAGAGAGATTCCCAAGAAATCACTCATTTTCCAGCTCAGCTTTGCCATGGTGGTTTGTGGCCTATGTGAGAGTTTTCCTGTTTTGGCTTTCACCAAACAAGGGTGCGAAACTCTTGTTTCCTTTAGCCCCGAGGCAACGTAGCAAATTGGCCAACATGATGCTCGGCTTCAGCGAAACGTGCCCTTGGATCAAAGTGAGGACTGGTGGCTGCGCAACTGCAGCCTCCTGGAGAAGGGGAGATGCTCTGCAAGGTGCCTGTGTCTGTCCTGCCCGGTGGAAAGGGTCATGGGTCCCTTATCACCACCGCTGTCCCTCAGAGAGCTGCCCCACGGGGCATCCAGCCCATGGTCTGTGGGTACCCTGACTCCGGGGCATGGAGCAGAAAAAGTCAAAGAGGGGTTACCTCTGGGGTCAGCCAGCACTTGCATTAGAAAAATCCCATCTTGGGATGGAGAGGAAAACACAAGGAGATGTTTGCAAAGACCAGTCTTCCCAGAGACTGCCCAGGACTGGGAGGAACAGGAGTCTGTGTAAGCCATGCCTGGACATTTCTCTGGGTGGATGCTCAGAGGGATACAGGGACCAACAACTGCAGCAATGCAGGAGAGGAGAAAAGAGAATTTATTCGGGGGGGAAAAGGTACCAAATTTGGAGGTCTGCATCCTCCAAGATAAATTAATGCATGGGACATCCTGCAGACAGAGGAAACCAGGGTGCCACTCAGAGCATTAAGTAACCCAGATTCCTACTGCATGTTTAGCGTGAGATGGTTTTTCTGGGAAAAAAAAAACCCTCCTTTACAGCATTCATGAGAGTGGCCCACGCACAAAACAACCTAAGAAGGGAATGGTCTTTTTTGGCCGCCACGCTCAGGACAGAGTGTCTCGGAACTTCTGACAAATAACGAATGAAAGACAAATGTTGTGGGACTGATGCTGACGCCGCACTGCGTTACCCCATTGGGATCAAGGCATGAGCTGGGGGTCATGACCAGCAGAACCCCACGTGAAGCAGCACAACGGACATATATATATATATATATGTTTGGTTTTTGGTTTTTTTTTCTGCATGACAGAGGCCTTTACGGAGCAGCGCACCATCAAACACTCGGCACTTCCGAATGCACCGCGCACAAGAGCAAAACATCTGGATGTGCTGTACAATAAACAAGACGTGGGCAAGTCACACCCCTCCAGATAATCCGTTGTTCAAAGTGAAAGCTCACCACAGAAATTTGGAAAAGGAGGGGGGGAGTGGGGCAGGACTCTTATTATGCTTGGAAACTATTTAAATATGTCAATATTAAGGGAATGTAATTACCACTCAAGCAATTCCAGCAAACAAGTCGGTAACAGTGCCTACTTTACGGGAAGTGCATTTCCTCTTGGCAACCTTCTGGCTGGGAATTATCAAGTGTGCGGCTCTCCCGCTCCCCTCCATCTGCGTCATCGCCAGCACTGGGGAGACCAGCATCTTTCAGTGGTGTGTGCTGGGGTGCGCATGGGAGGACCATGCTGGTCAACGTAGCCTACTTGGAAGTGATGCTGTGACCCCTGAGCAAGGTCTGCTGTGGGTTCAAGGACATCAGGCAGCCCCGTGGCGCTGAGGAGCCCCATCCCATGCTCTCCTTGGGGTCAATGCTAACCGTCGTTTCTGTGGTCAAGGTCATCAGGAGTAGCTCAGTGCTACTCTGCTTCCCAGAGCATCTGCCTGGAGCAGCCCTTGCAGCCATGCTGCGGCAAGAGTCAGAGGAAGGAGAGGTCTGCCGTTAAGAGACCAAACTCCACACCCAGATCTCCTGAGTCAGCTCCCAGCATCACCACTGATGTCCCGTGTCACACCGGGTGAGTTGCTTCACCCATGGCAACACCGGCTCCTGCCTTATAAAGCCCTTCTGTGGTCAGTTGTGTGGCAATGCAGAGTCGTGCTCTGGCTTAGGGAAGTTACTAATGGTCTTTGACTTCTTCTGTTTTGAAAACACTGAACCCAAAAACAAGGTTCCTTGAACTATTAGTCATTGAAGGAAACGGTGGCTTCCCAAAGCTGCTGAGGACCTTCCCAGGGCTGCTGGGAGGGGACAACCTCCCCCTCACCTCCCCCCTTGGGCATGCTTGGCGAGCATCCAGGCTGGCACATGGTCCAGGGAGATGCTGAAACTGGACAATTCCCAAGGACAAAACCCATCTCGTGGGAAAGCTACCCTGTAGAGTGGCCACCCTGCAACTGTCCCCTCTGGGATCATCCACGGGCACTGCTGACCCCTGAGCCATTGACGCAAGAACCCACTAAGGACACCAAAAAATAATCCTCAGCCAAAGCAGTGGCAATTGAACTCATTGCTCATTAGCTAGGGTCTGTATATAATCCTTATTATTATGAGCATTTTCCAGCATCCCTGTGTATTGTGGAAGTGCTTTCATCTACACTTTGCAGATGGCAACCCAAGATTCCAGGGATTTATCCCAGACCACCCAGGAGACTCATCCACCGAGATGCTGGACCACTCTTCCCTCTGCTGGGACCCAACGCTGGGTGACAGCAATGGTCACAGTTCATCCTTCATCAAAGACAGGTCCCGAAGGCCACGTGGGGCAACATGATGCTCAGACGAGGTGCAGGCATTTCGGTTTGGCCATTGGGCTTTTCACATTCTTGATTTTGCCACCACTTTGACTAGTTTTGAATTGCATTGACTCAACGTTGCCGGGATATTCTTGCAAACGCCGTGTGAAGTGCGTGAGTGCTCATGATTGTTCATAACACGTGGACCATGCTACAGGCCCTTATAAATTCGTTAAACGCACTTGAATATTTTTAATTGTCTTTTTTTTTTTTTTTTTTTTTTTTTTTTTACAATATCCACCTAATTTGAGTCCTAATCCCGTCTAACAGCTGCAGAGGAGCTATAACAAAAGATTAGCTCATGTTTAATGCCTGGTTAGTGCCTGAAAGGCATCTTGAAAATGTAAAATGCCACAGAAACGCTGAATAATCTTATTTTTGTTGTCAACACTCCCCTTGAGCAATGCCCTTAAGCCCGACAAATGCTCACCGCAAGCGAAACAAACATCCTCTCATTATATTTGAACAATCAGATCTCATGCCCTGACGTACAGAAAGCCCACCGCGATGGTGCCTGGCTAGCTGGGGACATTCTTTTTGCCGGGCAGCTCCCCCATTTTTGAGTCGCCCCAGAATTTCTCCTTGCAAAGCTCAAATTTCTGCCCGTTGCTGGATCGCTGCCCGCAGTAACTGCTGCCGCGCGAGGTCCAGCCTCCAGTGCCCCAGCAGAAAGATAACGGATGGGGTCCCCCAGGGAAGGGGAGGACCTGAGCTAGGCTGCTTCATTTTCCTGTGTTTCCCGCTTCGTGAAGGGTGTTGGTGAGTCCTACGCTAAATCCTTGCCAAAAAGCCACCACTGGGACAGCAAATATTTTTAAAGCAATTTTTTCCCCACTATATTTTGCCCATTTATGGGGGGGGGTCCCATTCCCTGCACCCAGAAGACACCCCATTCCATATTCATTGATTATTTTTTTTTGTTGCATCCCTCAGACCGTACCAACTGATCCCATAGCTGGATCCATGTTTTTCTCCCCAAACAGCCCCAGCTCATGGCATCTATGGGAGCTGGGGCTGCCCGCAGCCGCATGCTCCACGCCGCATTGATCGGCACGGTAATTCCTCCAGCAGCGTGGGGCACGTTGTGCATTAATCTGCTCCCGTTAGCTGTAATTTGATAACGTTAATGCTTGGAGCCCAGCCTGCGGGACCATACGGATGGCTTCCCACTTGCGCCGGGCTCCTGCTCTTTCTCACGGTGCGCTGTGACGCAGGGCCGGGCACCGTAATGCGTGCGGTTTCGGGGTGGGGAAGTCTCTTAATGTGGGTAATGCACTCAGGCAGTCAGCTGTGGGGAAAAAAAAAAAATCAAGAAGACCTTAGAGGAGGTGCCGGGGAAAGGTCCTTTCCATCGGGCTGCCATACCGCTCTGGGGTTACAGCGATGATGGACCCTCACAGCCATCACAGCGTCAGGTCCCAGTTAATTACAGCCAGTCGTGGAATTGACATGAGGAATAACTCAGTTCAGGAAAGACACGGACATGTTGGAGCAGGTCCAGAGGAGGCCAGGAAGATGATCCGAGGGCTGGAGCACCTTTGCTGTGAGGACAGGCTGAGAGACTTGGGGTTGGTCAGCCTGGAGAAGAGAAGGCTCCGGGGAGACCTTGTTGCAGCAAGACAAGAAAGATGGGGACAGACTTTTTAGCAGGGCCTGTAGCGACAGGACAAGGGGTGATGGTTTTAAACTGAAAGAGGGGAGATTCAGACTAGAAATAAAAAGAAATTTTTTACGCTGAGGGCGGTGAGACACTGGCCCAGGTTGCCCAGAGAGATGGGAGATGCCCCATCCCTGGAAACATTCCAGGTTGGGTTTGGACGGGGCTCTGAGCAACCTGGTCTAGTTGAAGATGTCCCTGCTGATGGCAGAGAGGTTGGACTAGATGGTCTTTAAAGGTCCCTTCCAACCCAACCATTCTGTGATTCTATGAATAACAATGACGCAGGTGAACTCGGTGGTGGCAAACACTGAGTGCCTCCATCAGCGTTGAAGATCTCAGGCATACGGAGGAGCTGCTCAGTGAACTGAGGACAAACACGCTGTGCTGATGGCGATGCCAAGGCAGGGATCTTGCTCCCAGGCAGAATGGCGGGAGGGATGCTGATGTTTTACAGCACGGACCAAATTTTTCTGATTTAACCCCATTAGGCCACCGCAATGTCTTAATATTGCCTGCTGACTGCAAATGAGGTGGAGGAGGCAGGAACCCACAGCCACGTCTGCACCAGCGCTACCTCCAGCAGCGCGTGCCGGGCTGTCTCAGGGCCCTGCATCCACAATAGGTGCGGGGATGTAAAGAGAGACATAAAGAGGGACCTAGGAGAAATGAATCCCAGCCAAAATGTGCAACTTTTGGCCCTATGGGATTCTATTATATATCATATTGCATCCCACCATGCTGTCCTGAGAAGAGAGACTGGTCCATGGTGGTTGCTCCACCTTCATCACCCCTGGTGGCCACAGGGGACATAGACATGGGAAATCTGGGTTACTCACTTCTTTGGCTGGATGACAGCATCCTGAAGCCGTGAGCTGCTTTCTTGACCTTTCCTGGTGGGACACATGGCTCAGTAAGGACAGACTTTCTCAACGTGGGACAATAGCAGTTGGTGGCTGAAATCAAGTAAGTTCCTTTAATTTTTACGTCTGTTAGGAACAGCCCAGCCAAAACCTAATGTAGATGGAAATACAGGAGCTGGAAGCTTGAATCCTGCGAGATCAATGATCAAACTGCTGTTGTCTTCGGTAGGGCCAGAGCACAAAGGAAAACCCAGCTGTGTTACAGGGAGTAATCGTTCTTCTAAAGCAGCGGGTCACGCCAAAGAGTGATTTCTGGCTGTAATCCCAACAGTATTACACTCGGAGAGAGGACTGAGACAGTAATACGGAGGAAGCTTGATACTTTGTGTCTGTTTCATTTGTTTGATGAAAAATTACCAAGGAACAAATGGGAAAAGTAGTTCTTCTTTTCTCTAGTATGTAAATGTTATCCCAGAAAACAATTTCTCTTCCCTGTAATAAATCTTGGGGAGGAACTTCTCTGACGGGCATTTCACCCCGGCTGTCAGCTGAGATAGATGTATGGGAAGATGTAGAAACAAAATAAGGAGATTTAAAAATAATCTAGATTCCATTTCTCTATCAGACATAATTTAAAGTGAGCCTAACCGTCCACATTTCATTGCCTGCAGACAAAACAAGGTGTAACATATATCCCTTCAGAAGCACTTGGGATGATTAAGAGAAAGGCTTTCACAGAGCGTATTTCCTTGAATAAACACCAACTCTCCCTCCCTGCCTCGGCACCGAGTACCCCACCACGGTGACCTCAGCATCTCACAAAATGACTTTCAGACGGAAAAAAATAACGTAAGGGTGCAAAAACACACCAAGGAAAGAGGATTGCCCCCGCAGGCAATGCAAGGTCTCCAGGGAGACCCACGGCCAGCCCGGTTTTCAAGCCGATATTAAATATCCAGCTTGGAATGGCCTCAGACACCCTTGGCCTGCAAAGCCCTGCCGAGGCAGAACGTCTTGCTTGGGTCATGCTTTCATATGGATGCAAGCTTGGATTGTAACCAAAGCGCTCTAATGGAGATTAAACAACTCCACAAGCAGCTGCTCTACGGTGATATTAAGTGGAGACTGGATAAAGTTATCAATTTAGATTGAACTGGGGAAGTTCTGCTAATGCACTTGGACAACAAAGGTGCCCAGATGGCAACTGAAATGCTTAGGGAACTTCTTAAGAAAAATCTAGCTGAGCCTTATAAACAAATGTCCTTTGTAAAACCAGCATCTAAGGAGCGAGCAAGGGAGACTCTGCCTGAACTACTTTAATTAATTATATATATTTTTTTCCATCAGGGACCTGCCTGAAGCGTGAGATGTTTAAATTATCAGTACCATTGCAACAGCCACATGGCTGCAGGGACTAAAAAGGGAAGGGAGGATTAGCGTGCGGCCCATCGGTGCTTGCTAAGGAAACGGCAATTCTGGTTTTTCTAAAAAAACAGGGTGAAGAAACCAGCTTTGTACAATTCTTTCCTGCTCATTTCTGCGGGGCGGGGGCGTTTCTGAGCGCAGCACCTCGCATCCATTCACAGGGGTCTTTGAAGCTGCCCAAACACAAACCATCAGGCTGAAGACCTGACGGAGGTTGCCTCGTTTGACGCACACACAACTGACGACAGAAGAAGGTGACACAGCTTAGCCGATGGCTTTGAACTCATGCGTATGCCTTCCAATTATTTAAATGGCCTGGTTAGATAAACTTCAGCACCCAGGGATCGCCGTTAATATGCACAAGAACAAATGTTCCAGATTTTTAGCCCGTAACTTATTCAAACCAGTTGGTTGGGGAACTTGGCTGTTCCCCTCGTGTTGCCTTCAAACCCGAAGCCTCCTGGGGAAGGGACTTGTCTGGCCCCGTTCACCTGTCCATGTCCTCTTCCTGTGCAACCTGCTCTGGGTGACCCTGCTGTGGCAGGGGGGTTGGACTAGATGATCTCCAGAGGTCCCTTCCAACCCCTGTGATTCTGCGATATACAAACAAGGGTAATTGCAGGGGTCGAGTCATCCTGTGTTTGAAAAGTCTGCGAGTGTGCTTCAGCGTCAGAGGAGCTGTTCCTCTGTGAGAGGTCGTTAGCAGGTGACAGGGTCTGGGCAGGTGCTGGGCAATGGAGCAGGCTGTGTTGTCAGCATCCTTCCATCGCTGCTCCCCTTGTAGGTCAGATCTGCTCTCCTGCAGTTGGAGCACGTGTTTCAATGTCAGGTCCTCAGCAGGACCAGGAGGATGCTGCCGGCTGCGACTCACGTCACCCTGGCCAAGTCCCTCCTTTGACTGTACAAAGACTGAAGGGCAACCAGGCTCTTCATGGGGTGCTGCGGGTCTTGCTGCCCAAGGCAGGGTTTGAAGTCAACAGGGGACCCAAGACATCAATGAGTAAGTACTAATTCAGTGTAACAGCTTCTGGTCTGTGGCTCACCAGGACATCCAGAGGTGGTCTGCAACATGATCACCACCCCCTAATTCCAATCGGGTGGAATTAGCAATACATCTTATTGAAAGCTCATGCCAGGAGATGGTGCCCTGAGGAAGGAGAGGTCACACACATGCCAGTGCGATGTCCAGGAGCCCAGGCTCAGCCTGCCTTCATCAGCCATCCCACACCAAGCCCCATGCCATCCAGCAGCAGGGTGGAAGCAAAGAGCTGGAGGTTAGAGACATGATAAAACACCGCTGCTGTTTGCTCGACGGCTGCATCAGTCCTCGTACAGCTCCTCCTTTCAAGCTTGACCCCCAACCCTGGCACCTTTGGTCAGCAGCAAGGCAGTTCCCGGCTGTGTCCCTCACCCTGATCACTCTTCCCATAAACCATGTAAACCTCCGGTGAAGGGAGGTTTGCATGAGAACACTCTTCCTGCAGCAAAGATGGTTGCGGTTGGGTGCTGGCAGCACCCCAGCTCTTGCAAAAGCCCCACCACCTCCAGCAATGGTGAGCTTTCGCAGCCACCAGCAAGAAACGTTCTTCTACAGCCTGGGCCAAGCAGAGGATAACAGTGACAACTCATTGCTACCAACTAAACCGAGGCAGAGCAAATGGGAAAAGAAAGTGCTAGCTATCATAGGCAAGTGCTCTAAGTGACACAATAGGACAAGAAATGAAAACAGTGAGCAGACAGCACTTTCAGATCACTAGTTTGCCAAATACTGCCTGACCCTGCTTAGCTAATTTTACCCTTGGTCTACACGGGAAGGTGAGTTCATCCTACATGTCTGAAATACAGCACCTCGGTACAGACATGGGCCAGATTTACAAATATATTTGATGTGCTTTGCACTTCTGTAAGTTCCGTTAGGTCTAACCTGTGGTATAACCTGGGCTTTCTGGGGCATGAGACCTTGATTTGGTGGGGATCGATGGAGGGAGGGGAGGGTGAAAGGTGGGTTCTGCAGAGAGCCAAGAGGGAGAGTTTGCTGTTCCAGTTATGGATACCAGAGTTAAATTATTCTTTATGTACGGGTATTACTTACCTTTGCAAATCCAACTGCTTGAGGAAAAAACAAGAACACATTGACAGGCTCTTTTAAAAATTGATTTTGCTATACATTGGCATGATGCAAGCCAACGGCAGAGATGTGTATTGACATTTCTGAAAGCCAAGTGACGTACGTGGTACATGGACTGGGGTCAGTGGTTTGACTTTTCATGGGTTAAGGAGTCTGTGTCTTCATTGCTTAACCACAGCCAGCCACATGTGGACAATAGGGACATTCTTGTCTTCGTTGGAAGCACAATAAAATCACGCACATGCTGGAAGAGGGTGCTAGATGGAGGAGTTATGCCATAATAATAAAACTATACAGGCTGTGCCAGTCAACTTCCCCCTAAAAACAAGCCCTACCATGTGCCTTATTCCCTGGCATTCAATTTAGAAAGTATTTTGCCTTTCTTTTTTGAACCTGGACAGCAAACGCTGTGATGTTAGGGTTTTTTTTTTCCCTGCGCAAAGCAATTTTTTTAACTTCACAAACAGCCATGGGTATCAGCTTGGAGGTCTTACGTCAGACACTGCCCTATTATCTTGAAACCTTCTTGATAAAAGGACTCCAAGAGCCCCCCCATTTCCCAGCAGCCATGGAAGTAACGGACCGGGCATTCCTGTAAACTGTTGCTATTTAGATTAGATGCACTTCATAGGATAGGTGGGGATTTCTTTTCCAAAAAAAAAAAAAAAAAAAATTAGGTATTGATCTTTAGCTTGTTCATACTTACAAACACTTACTAATGTATCAAATGCAACGTAATGGCCGGGTGCTGCGAACCTTGGCCCAGGCGAGGACTTCCTGAAGTCCACAGAGCTGCTCGCTCAAGCAATAAAAACTCTGTTTGCAAGACCAATTAGCCGATGTATGAAACAGAAAAGAGTGAATCATATATTCACCTTTCCTGGACTCATTTTTGGCACAGCCTAACCGTATTCCATAACTGCCTGCCTGGGTACCTTATTCACATACACATGTATTTCCACAGAATCATAGAATCACCTAGGTTGGAAGAGACCTTTGAGATCATCCAGTCTGACCATCAACCTAACACTGCCAAACCCACCACTAAACCATGT
This sequence comes from Burhinus bistriatus, assembly GCA_013397275.1. Classification (NCBI taxonomy): domain Eukaryota; kingdom Metazoa; phylum Chordata; class Aves; order Charadriiformes; family Burhinidae; genus Burhinus; species Burhinus bistriatus. The sequence continues at coordinate 22,841 of VYXH01009964.1, read as the reverse complement.
CCCTCAGCACCACGTCTGCCCAGCTTTTAAATACCTCCAGGGATGGCGATTCCACCACTGCCCTGGGCAGCCTGTTCCAATGCTTGACAACACTTTTGGTGAAGAAATTTTTCCTAATATCCAATCGAAACCTCTCCTGATGCAACCTGAGGCCATTTCCTCTTGTCCTGTTGCCTGTTACCTGGGAGAAGAGACCGACCCCCACCTGGCTACACCCTCCTCTCAGGCAGTTGTAGAGCGAGAAGGTCTCCCCTCAGCCTCCTCTTCTCCAGGCAGAACAACCCCAGGTCCCTCAGCCGCTCCTCACGAGACTTGTGCTCCAGACCCCTCACCAGCTTTGTTGCCGTTCTCTGGACATGCTCCAGCACCTCAATACCATATGCTAGTGGGGAGGGTGCACTTCTTTAAAATACTCTTTACATTGGGAAAAGGAGTGCAACTTTCTTGTTGCATCTTCACGCATCTTAGTTGTAGCACCCCTCCATGTTTCACATCAAATATTTTCAGAGCAAGTGAGCATGCTGCTGGCCTTCCTCGTGTGCATCACAACTTGTGCAGAGCTACATCTGACCCCTCTGATGCATCTATGCACATCAGGTCCTTGTTGGCAAAGAGCGTGGGCTGCTTGAACTCTGGGGACACCAAAAGTGCCTCAATCCGCAGAAGTTTTTGTAAACCGGTCCTTGAACTGTGAGAGATGGGGATCACCAGCATCACACAGGGCTGGCACCCTCTCCGCCCTTCCGGGGCCAAAGGCAGACTGGGAGGAGATCAGGTTGGTGTTTGTAGGTACCCAAAATGTTACCCCAAGGAACTGGACTCAGTGTTTTCAACACAGGGTTGCTTCTCCAGCCGCATATAGTCGCATATAAATTCTTTCTGTTTCTGTGCATGCTGAGCTGACCCAGAAGCTAATTCATAGGGTATTTAGTGCAAATCACTGCTGACAACAGTAACCCATCATCTTTTGGGTTGTCCAGCGTGAACCAACTATGAAGATCGCTTATTTGTCACCCATTCTTAGAAAATAATAAGCTGTATATAGTATTTTGGTGTCTAATTATGAAGTTCATTTCAGTACTCCAGGTCTTGTGCACTGACACTTATATTGAAATATATGTTTAAAAATGCCATTACAATTCATCACCTGGTAAAGCAGACTGATGTACTGGTCAAGTCACTCTGAACAGCAGAGATGTCCTCACCCTCAGGACACCAGTCCCCGTTTTCTCCTTGTTTGTGGTCCAGCAGAGCGGTGACCCTGCCCATGTTGGGATTCCTTGAGATGCTGAGAAGCCATCCAGCTTTTCTCTTGGGAAGGGGGCTCTGTGCACACGGGTCTACCTCGTGCAAAGGTCCATATGTCACAAATAACGGTGGCTGGTGCTTTGCTGGGCTTTTCTCATCGAGGTGCAATTCCCAGCTGTGCTTCGCAGAGAGCTTGCCATCATCAAAAGACTTTCAAGAGCCTTGCACACCTAGGACAGGTTTCAAGGAAAATGAGTGAACTCTAGAGATGCAGCAATGGAAACAATAATCTCCTTTGGGATTTGGCAAGTGGACAAGGGTTTATGTCCGGAAACAGGGTGGAGGGACGATGGGCTGATGCCTCCCAGCAGAAAGCCAGGACTGCCATTTCTCTGAGAGAATGGGGATTGTTTGCTCTGGTTGCTTTCCAAAGTCATTCTGATGCCTCGGAGGTGAAAGGATTTCAAGGAAACATTCAAGATGCTCATTCGGTCACATCCAAACCTTTTTTTTAAAACATGCCTCAGCAAAATGACTTGCCGTTTCACACGGGAAGGCTGCATGGTGCGTCAGCAGTGGAAAGTGCCGGAGGCACAGCAACGCCGCATAGGCGGCGCTGAGTCCATCAGGCGCCTGGAGCAGTCAAAGGCCAATGAGATTTTCCAATATCCTCCAACTGGTGCTAGAAGGAAAAATATGAAAAGTCTTTGGGGTGCAATATGAGCTGATTAAAAGAAAAATAAAACAAAGCACTAATTAACTAACTGTGCTATTAAAGGTCCATCCACTTCACTGGGGGAAAGAGCAACATCTTCTAGGATGGATGCTTGCTAATAAATCAGGAGGGCTTTGTTCGTCTGCCAGCTCCCCCACAGGCTGGCTGGGTGGTCTTGCTGTGAGTCAAATCTATTTAACCTCAGTTTCTCTATCTGCAAGATGGGGCAGAAAACTATGTGTTCCTTTTAATGAATGTTGAACTTCAAAAAAAATTTTAAAAAATTAGAAAGTGCTATAGAAATCTGAAGTGTTCCTGCTATTTCTTACACAGCAAAAGCCAAAGTTCCTGGGTGAGGAGTCCTTTTCCCCATCATTATCATAGAGATTTTTTTAAGATAGAGGGATCCAAGAGAGGAGATATGTCAGCTGCTCCCTAAGGAAGGAGATGAACAAAAACTGCCAAATCCTGAACGCGACCCCTTCCAAACTGGAGGAATTGGGCAGAAGTCTTCCATCAGCAGACTGGTGATCTGCTTTGTGGCCTAGAAAGGTGGCTGGCAGGAGCTGTCTCAAAACATCTGATACTGCCTTGGATCTGGTGGGGTTTCCCACAGGAGTTGCCATGACCTGATTCCCATGATGAAAAGGTTGAGGCATGGAAGTCAAAAGGCCATCGTGACTCCAGTTCTGCCACCGAGGTGCGCTACAAGACATGGAGGCTGGGGAGGTGGATGGAGTACACAAGATTTGCAGGAGGAAGGAGAAACGTGGGCTGCAGCAAGTCACAGAATCATATCATAGAATCACAGAATGGTTTGGGTTGGAAGGGACCTTAAAGACCATCTTGTTCCAACCCCCTGCCATGGGCAGGGACACCTCCCACTAGACCAGGTTGCTCGAAGGCCCATCCAACCTGGCTTTGAACACTCCCGGGGATGGGGCAGGAGACCTCTTGCTAAGCTCTACTCCACTTCAAGAGAGAGCAGAGAGAGGACAAGCTGGTGGAAGCGGCCTAGGAAAAGAAGAGCCGGGCATGAAGACACGTGGGGCTAAACCCAAACCCAATGGGTCACACCTGACTCCTTGCAGGAACAACAGATGGCCAGACATCAGGATGCTCATTAAACCAGACCAGGTTTCCCTGCACTCCCCTGATTTTTTTTTCCTCATCCAGTCTGTTTTTTAGTTAATTGCTTTTTGCCTTGGATTATCTAGAACAAGCTTTTTATGTAACAGCCCTTACTGAGATAGAAAGCGTGACAGATGGAGCCTGGGTCCTGCAATTTGGTATTTAGGTGGCTCTGTCAAGAGCGTGGTCAAGAATGTTGTGAAAAATGGTAAATCTGAACATCCACCGTGTCTGCCAAGTCAAGGAGCTGCAACTCAAGCATGAAGGCAGCCATCCAGAGGGAACTGGATTTATTTTTCAAGGTAGCCAGTCTAGACGTAATTTTACCACTTTGCACCTTTATATTCTTGTACTCTCTTCTTATAGTCCTTGGGGGGAAATTCTGAGATTGCATTTCGTTATTTTCTACCATCAGTTCCACGATTTGCTAACACAAACTGCAAGGTGTTAGCAAACAGTAGGAACAGTAAAAATACTTACTTTGCTGCTGTTGTGAAAGTGTAGGTGTAATGTATCTATTTACTGAATTACAGAAAATTGCTTTCCTCCTGCAGATGAGTGTTAGCAAAATTGGTCACTTAATTCTGAAAGACTGAGAGCAAAGTAACAGCAATTGCTTCAATGTCATGGCAACACATGCCAGCACTGTGAGGAGCTCAACGTCTCCTTGCTGCAGTCCTCCCTCAGAAAAAAAATAAATCATATTTTCAGCAGCAGTTGAGCTCTGAGGTTTCCTGGGAGCAGCGCTTGTGGGGGAGCATTACCCACGCTACCAGGTCTGCTGGATTTGGGGGAGCATCTCCAGTCAGCCCCATTTCGAGCATCCTTCAGGCAACTGCCTCTGCTTTGCCCAACCCGGCATTACTATCAGCACGCGTTTGACAGCACCTCCCTGCTTGCTGTTAAAATCCTCCCCCAAGCTTGCACGGCGATTTTCGAGGGCTGCAAGAGCTCAGGACCAACATTTCGTGTTGGCTTTGCAGCCATCTCACACGATCAAGGGCTTCAAGGGGCTTTGCTGAGTGCTGTGGTGATGGCCATTGTGGGTGTGGGGGCTGAGGCTTTTGGCTTCTCCATGTGAGAGTCAATGTAAACTATCTTGCTATCCAAGCTAATCGCATGGGAATAAAATCCTTACAGGCTGTAAATTACACCGAGTCTCTCCAATCTACAACTCACCCTCCCAAAAATCAGCTCTTTTGCCTTCAGCTAGGGCTCAGTCAACCGTATGGGTGGAGTATGGGTGGGTTCCCAATGATATCATGGAAGGATGTGGGTTCGCCTGCGAATTCCTGTGTCTTCTCCTGAGCTAATTTCACTCTTTGTTTACTCTTATCAGGATCTCTGCAGCCAAGAATTAATTAGCAGCACTGCCTTAGTACATCGGGGTCTTACCAGTTCAAGGCATTGTACACACACAAAGCCAAGAAGATCTGCACAGCTTAAAACAATTTTTTAAAGGAAACCATTACTAAGCACTACTACAAGTAAAAAAAATCAGCTAGTTATACCAGCAAAAACAAACATTTAAGTGGGGAACGTCTCTCCAGCTTCACTGTATAAAGCAAGCAGTGGTAGTAGTTAGGCAGGAGATGTTTTAGTAAGGACTTCGGCATTTTTTTTTGCTTGCCGAAGAGCTTTTCTACTGCCCTCCACCATGCCTGGTACCTAGAGAAGCCAGGCCAGATAGCCTCAGTTCTTGCATTGCCTGGGGCTGTGGATTTTTGCTTTTGTGTTTTGTTTTGGGGTTGTTTTGGGTTTGGGTTTTTTTTTTCAAGAAGGATAAAAAGCCTCCTAAACAGAGTGATACTGTATCGCACAGCATTAATGCCGTTACTTGAAGTGAGACACGCAGAGGTTATTTGCTTCCTCTATTTGCTAAAATAAATAAATCGTGTGTAGATTAAGTGCTGTGCGATGAAGGCGGCATTGTACGCAATATTCCCCGGCAGACGCTTACATTTCCTAGATAAGATACATGGCAGCGAAGGCTGATGAACTACAGACTTTCACATGAAACTACTACTAACTACCATTACCACTAAAAATATCACCTAGCTATACTTGCTAAAATAAACATTTATATGCACAGCTAATCCCCAAGCTTCAATGTATAAACCAACCCGTGGTGGATAACTGTTGGGAAAAGCTGTGCCAGTAAGTACGTTGCTGCACTTTGCCTATTACAGGCTCTCTTCTGGCATCACGTCCAAAACTACTGACAGGAGTTGGGACCCATCGGCAAGTGGAAGCAAATGCAGGCTGCGTGTCCCAAAAACAAACAAACAAACAAAGTAATTTCTTTTTTTTATTATTGGTTTTAATTAGAAGAAAATCATTAGCAAATATTTTCGCATCGTAATTTTCATGCCGATGAGAGCATCGGACCAAAATAATAGGAGTCTCATTTCCTCTTAGGAAACGAATGAAAAATGAGGCTTGGAAAGAAGCTCATGAAGTCAGCTAATCTGTCGCACAGCTCCAGGAGAGGATTACCCGCAACAAACGGGGCTTCAGAGCCCTTTTCCTTCACGGAAAGTGTGCTGGGAAGCTCTGCATAAGCCAGCCCTGGGATAAAAGCCCCCATCCCATTGTGCTCCCACCTCTGCTTATCTCCTCTTGAGAGAAAGACCATATTCCATGTCTGGCAAGTAGACTTCCTTAGCCATAAAAAGGTTTCTGACCTCCAGGAGGCATTTATTTGTTTTTCTGTTGTGTGGGAAGACGAGCCATTAAGTAGTCATTTGCCAGACAAAATCAACTCCGGAATCCAAAACCTTCTACAGTGAGAGACCGAAAGCCAGATGAGAAACTTATTCAAGCGCTCTTGTGTAATGTTTCTGCTCAGTGAGACTATGGCTATGGTTTCATCTGAATATTTTGCAAGTGCGTGTGAAATAATTATGTTACTAAAGTTACCCTTCATAACACAGATCTTGTTATTTTCAGGTTTTTTTCCCAGGATGGACTGAACTGAGCCATTAACGTAATTCCAGGTTCAAGCGAGCTGATCCACAACACCTTGGAAGCATCATTGAAGTGCCCCAATAAACACTTTGTTGTTGATGCCCGAAGACACGATCATCTCGGGCAAGGTGGAGCCAGATATGTTGCTATATTCGTTCTTTTGGAACAACCCAACCAACAGCAACCTGTTATTTTAGGCAAATCAGATCAAATGCAGCTATCAGTTCTCTTAAACTACTTTTGACCCTGTGCTTCTGCCTATTTTTACATGCCCGGGATGGGAATATCGCATGTGAGGCAGCACCATGGCCTTGAAATAAAACAGTGCAGCTCCCGAAGCGCGAGAAAAATAGCTGTCAGTGCTTACACAAGCAAGAGTTTGTCAGGTAAATCTGAATGCAAAAATGGGGAGATACATGCCAAAATCATGTACTGGGGCTCAGTACATACAAATCCCAGAATAAAGATAAGCCAGCCTAACCATCTGGATATATATGTCATACAACAATCTATGCAATTTGGGGTTTGCGCTTAAATCCTCCTGTCCTGAAAAAAAAAAAAAAAAAGAAAAAAAAAATCAAGTTAACTTTAAACAGGTTTTTTTCCACCACAAACATCTAAATTGGAAAATCCTTGAGCAAGCTGTTCCTTTTCTATTCCAAACCTTAAAACAACAACAAAAAAAACCCCAAACCACCAAACCTGAACAATTAAATTCTGCCACAGAAATCAATGCAGACAGGCCCCCTTTCAATGCTAGGTATTTATTGTCATGTATTGTGTTCCTAGTAGACGCATGATAGAAAATATCTCAATTTTTGCCTTTGAGAATGTGACTTCTAAGAAGCATTTTTTCAGTGCCAAGAAAGATCAGTCACATTATTGCTGGCAGTAAGTAGCACTCCCACAAGCTGTTAAATCCTTTACCTGCAGACGAGTGGCTCTTGAATAGGTAAAAAACCTATTTCCTGCCTTTTGAAGATATGAAAGGGACCCAAAAGGACTGTGAAATCACTGTAACTGATAACCTTCAGACAGCAGCATTATCAAAAGGCGAGGATAAATGACCAAATTCATCCAACATCTAACTGTTTAAAGTCAGTAAGTTTGAACTGGAACTGAATTGTCTCCAGCAAAGCCGGTGTCTACAAGGTGTTGTGTTAATAAGTACGGTGAAAGAATAGAAGATGCTGTGAGGACAGGCTGAGAGAGTTGGGGTTCTTCAGCCTGGAGAAGCGGAGGCTCAGAGGAGACCTTAGACCCCCTTCCAGTACTTAAAGGTGGGGCTACAGGAAAGCTGGGGAGGGACTTTTTACAAGGGCATGTAGTGATAGGACGAGGGGTAATGGCTTCAAACTGGAAGAGGGGAGATTTAGATTAGATCTTAGGAAGAAATTCTTGACTGTGAGGGTGGTGAGACCCTGGCCCAGGTTGCCCCGAGAAGCTGTGGCTGCCCCATCCCTGGAGGTGTTCAAGGCCAGGTTGGACGGGGCTTGGAGCAACCTGGTCTAGTGGGAGGTGTCCCTGCCCACAGCAGGGGAGTTGAAACCATATGATCTTTAAGGTCCCTTCCAACCTAAATCACAGACTCACCGGGGTTGGAAGGGACCTCTGGAGATCATCTAGTCCAACCCCCCTGCCAGAGCAGGGTCACCCAGAGCAGGTTGCACAAGACCGCGTCCAGGTGGATTTGGAATGTCTCCAGAGTCGGAGACTCCACCACCTCTCTGGGCAGCCTCTTCCAGTGCTCTGCCACCCTCCAAGTAAAGAAGTTCCTTCTCATGTTTAGGTGGAACTTCCTATGTTCAAGTTTGTGCCCATTACCTCTTGTCCTATCACTGGGCACCACTGCAAAAAGACTGGTGCCATCCTCCTGGCACCCTCCCTTTAAGTATTTGTCAGCATTGATGAGATCCCCCCTCAGCCTTCTCTTCTCCAGAGTAAAAAGACCCAAGTCCCTCAGCCTTTCCTCATAAGAAAGATGTTCCAGCTCCCTAATCAAGAAAGATCAAAACTATTTTATGATTCTATGATTCTGTGATTGTGAGTGACAGCAGTAGTGTGTATATAAATATGTGTGTGTGTCTATGTATATATAAAAAATCTGGAAATAGCATGCAACACTTCAGAGGAATGAAACCACAGATCTGGGGTAAAATTAACAGAGGTGCCAGCATGATACAGAAGCCTATTTCCCAAATTAAAAAAAAAAAAATTAAAAAAAATCCTACAGTCTAGACTGAGAGTCTGGAGCCAAGAAACTCCTGCGGTCACTTTGTCCAGAAGAGGAGACAAGCTTGCCCACAGCATGCAATTGTAAGAGAGCTCAGAAAGGGTTCATCCGTTGTGGGTATCCTACAATCACATACGAGCAGGGGGTTACCTGAAAAGATTTTTGATGGGTTACTGTTTTGTTAAAGCCCATAAGTCCAAGTCCTGTGCATGCGGTGAGCATTGGGACTGGAATTGGGCTGTAGACATGTCTCTTCCCTTCTTCCTAGGATCTACCACCTTCCTTGCTCACTTCATTTATGGTTGACCCATCTGCCAGTAAGGTCAACATCAGGAAAATGAGGTCCATGCTACTCCTATCACGCGCTCCTCATGGTGTAACACAGACCAAACCCAACTTTCCAGGCAGGGACAGCTCAATCTTTAAAGGCGTTGTCCCCCCAGCAAAAGTTGTAAATACTTTCAAGCTCTCCCTGATATCAGTAGCAATTGAGGACGTTTTACCTCCCATGGGAACAAGCTTTGTTTTCAGGCTATATTAAGAGTATTTTAGGTCATTTTGGCATCTCATTTGAAATAATCCCATTGCGCTCTTGCTTTGACTAGATTTGTCCAGTGTTCCACAGGGTACGAGGCTACGGCATGAGAACTAAGTAACTCAGTCCTTTGCTTCTGTGTTATTTTCCACTCACCCATGATATTTTGAAACTTCACAAGAGAACCATAATTGGTGTTATTTATTATCTGTCAGTGTTAGCACCCTCACAGTCTTGAAGGATTTCTTCATTCTCAAGAGGCAGCAGTTCCTGCTCCATAAATGGCTTAGCATTGGCCATGGCCATTGGCCACTTGGAGTGGCTGGGCAAGTCAACAGAGGGCCATGAACCAGCATTGTGGACATTAAAAAAAAACCAACAAAGTGGCCTGTTGATAAGACTTGGGGGTTCTCTGCCAAGGCTAATGTGTACCAGCAAAAATATCCTCCCAGTAGTGTAAACTTTCATTATCAACACAGACAGGTCCTCCTACTCTTCTAGCTCGTGCTGCTTGGCAGATCAGTTTAAGTTACACAAGAGGAAGAGTTCTGGAGTCAGTATGAGATGTATTTTCCTGAGCAAAGGGTATCTGGTTGCAACGGCACAATTCTGTTGCTAACTCCTCTAAGCACAGACAAGACCAGCTCCTGCCCTACCCATCCTCACCTGCAGGGCTAAATCTGCTGAAAAAGTATTAATTCAGAACTATTCACCTGCAGCCACACCTGACCAGTGTTTGCACCAACGACCAAGCCAGAAAAAGGGCAGATGAGGCAGGGAGAGGAAACCAGGGGAAGAGGTACTCTGTGAGTGCTCCATGAGCAGAGCTGGTGAGGGCAATGAAAGACACAATGACAACCAACATGTTTTCAGATGTCCTTTGATCCCGCTCCGGATGCTCTTCTCTCTGTGCCACCCACATCACTCCATGAACAAGCTCTGGATGAGCAAAGGATGGCCTGCTCTTGGGTTCACAGAGGATGAACCATGTACCAGCAGGTAAGAGCAAGCCAGCAATCAGAGATTAATGTGCTGGTGGCTAATATTTTGTCCATCATAGGGGACTTGGAGACAGATGAGTCAAGTGTAGTGACAAATGAACTCATGTTTTAAAGCTAACAGCATCCCTTGCATTCCTCTTGTTACTCTATACTATAGACTGCCGTTGCTTTATGGACATCTTCTCTTGAGCCACTCCTGCCAGAATGACTGGATTTAATATTATATCATGAAGTGACAGGAGGAGCTAGTGATATGTGTCCCCTCTACATGCCATTTCCCATAAGGTCTAGAAAAGATCATCATATTTATTTTATGATCAGCAGGTCATTCATCTATATCTGCTTTGAAGCCACAGCAGACTTTTTGCCAATCACTACTAGAAACTAAATAAACACAGCCAAACAGTGTCATCTATCTGTGTGGTGAGTAATTATGAGGGATTCCTCTTTAAATAGATGCTTAAGTAAATATAGAAATATCATTTTACAAATGCTGGCTCAAGAAGAGATGTTGGGGAATTACAAAGAAGGGACACCTCACTTATGTATGTATGTAAGCGCAAATGGGCCCCTACACTGTTATCAAGCACATAGCAAAGAAATTTATTTCGGCTTTTACAGTCACGTGTGTGCTTTCTTCAATGCACCATACTCAAGATGGAGAAGTACTCTCCTATTTCCAAAGCTTCATTCATAAAAATGACCTTTTCATTGAATGTTTTCATTCTAGTATGCAGCACCCTTTCCCAGGGAGGCTACTGGGGGACTATTTCGTATAATGCATTACGAGTTTGTGCAATGCGATGGAGGGTTATAATGCAGCTATATGGTCCTTCTATACCCTATATATATATATATATTAATGACTCTGTAGGACTGAGCCCAAAGCACTGGGTGTTCTGGCTGACGCGATTTATCTTGCTCTGCCCGTTTCCATCCTCCCTCTGTGTCACCGGGACGCAGTGTTCAGCCGCGTCTCTGCTCCTGCGACGTCAGGCTGGGCCGTGGGTTGAGAGGTGGGGGTTTCTCCGTGCCACGCGGAGCCGTGTGCTGCCTGTGATGCAGTGATTTAAATATTAAGGATGGGTTGGTTTGAGAAGTTCAGCTCTCAGTGGGCGAAACTCAGTTAACTGAGGGAAGAAGAAATTGGGAAGGGGAAGCAAAAAGGGTTTCAAATCCCTCCATAATCATCTGCCGATCGGACAAGTGGCTGGTGACTCCCATTGCCACCTGCCAGCATAACACCACGATGGCTCACCCAGCCAGCTGAGTTCCACTGAAAGATTTATCTCCCAGACCAGTAATGGAGATGGCGGTATTGAGGGGATGGATGCACAGGCAAGAGAGAGTGGCACAAAGAACCGCTGCTGGGCAGGAAACCAGGGCAACCAAATCTGGAGAAAAAAAAGAACAGTTCCCGGCCGTGGGCAAGTAAACAGATGCACTTAGAGCATCTGGGCTTTGAGCATTGACTGTCGTATTTCTACCATTTGTTCTTCTTCCCCTCCCCTCCACAGCCCGATCCCTTCAACCTCCACCCCCTTTACTCCTACCGATAAAACTCTTGAACCGGAAAGGAAGAAAAATGCAGACCTTTTGCAATATCGCTGCCATTGCATGAAAATAAGTTGGCAGGGAGGCCAGGAGGCAGGATTCCTGGGACTCGCAGCCACGCAGAGAGAGACAGCAATAGGACATGGGCTTTTGCAAGAGAACGTCCCTCCTTCTCCAGCGCTCAGTGGCTCTGAGCTCAGCAGGGTTACATGGCGCAACGCCATATCATTGTTTGCTTTCTATCAAATGGGGCCATGCCATCACTTTTTTATGGAAATGACTTCTTTCTGACTGCCTGCAGCCGCTCAGCCAGAGCTGTGGCCAGGCACATGGGCTAGGTACAGGCCAAATGATGGCCAGCAGGGCCAGGGAGGGGATTCTGCCCCTCTGCTCCACTCTGGGGAGACCCCCCTGCAGTGCTGCCTCCAGTGCTGGGGACACCAACAGCAGAAGGACATGGACCTGTTGGAGCAGGGCAGAGGAGGTCATGAAGATGATCCGAGGGTTGGAGCCCCTCTGCTGTGAGGCCAGGCTGAGAGAGTTGGGAGTGTTCAGCCTGGAGAAGAGAAGGCTGCGGGGAGACCTTAGAGCCCCTTCCAGTCCCTAAAGGGGCTCCAGGAAAGCTCGGGAGGGACTCTTGATCAGGGAGTGGAGCCATAGGCCAAGGGGGAATGGTTTTAAACTGAAAGAGGGGAGATTCAGACTAGATATTAGGAAGGAATTTTTTTACTGTGAGGGTGGTGAGACCCTGGCCCAGGTTGCCCAGAGAGGTGGTGGCTGCCCCGTCCCTGGAGGTGTTCAAGGCCAGGTTGGACGGGACTTTGAGCAACCTGATCTGGTTGAAGATGTCCCTGCTCATGGCAGGGGGGTTGGACTAGATGGATTTTAAAGGTCCCTTCCAACCCAAACCATTCTGTGATTCTATGAAACAGCTGCTCCCAGCTGGGCAATGTCACCATCTGCCCCCACGCTGCTGCAGACCTCCCAGGATGGAAGCGTCTCTTGGGGTGCAAAGCAGCGGTCCCCAAATCAAACCTCGCTGAGCTGCAACACATCACTTAGCTGTGCCTTACCCTGGTGTCTCACCTGGACCACGCAGCTCCAGGGGAGCATCTCCTAGAAGCAAGTGAGGTCCCTTCAAGGGTGCCTCACCCACACTGTGAGGATGTCGAGGAGAAGGGAGAGGAATTGCCCTCTGGAAGGATTTGCCTCCTCTCAGAGACCCTGAAAAGAGCCTAGATGACTTTAGACCAGAAATCTACCTTTCTTCTGCACAAATTTAGGTAAGGTGAATGCCATCTTATAAATGCCCTGGCCAGGTTAATACCAATAGTGACATTTAATTATTTCAATCAATGTCAAATGGTCTATGATAGGACAAGGGGTAATGGCTTCAAACTGGAAGAGGGGAGATCTATATTGGATATTAGGAAGAAATTCTTGACTATGAGGGTGGTGAGACCCTGGCCCAGGTTGCCCAGAGAAGCTGTGGCTGCCCCATCCCTGGAGGTGTTCAAGGCCAGGTTGGACGGGGCTGTGAGCAACCTGATCTAGTGGGAGGTGTCCCTGCCCATGGCAGGGGGGCTGGAACTAGATGGCCTTTAAGGTCCCTTCCAACCTAAACCATTCTGTGATTCTATGGGTTAATTGAGGTTTTCCTATCCAGTCTAGAGAACAGAGACGAAGTGCCTTGGAAGATGCTGGAACAGAAATACACACTGCCCTCAGGGGTGCATATAATGGCATGGGATTTCTGTACGTTACAACATTCCTTTAAAACCATGTCATCTAATGACAGACTTTCTTCTCTTTGTTTGGGGGGAGGGAGAGTGAAATTAGCTTTGTTATACAATTTCCTCCCTCTTAGCTATTTCTCTTTTTAGTTTTCAGATAGATGCACGCCATAGAATACAGGTTAACTGTAAATAATAATAATAAAAAAATGTTCTGCTTTGTAGTACCTGCCTTTTGAGAGTCTTGGAGGAGTAACTGCGCATCTCTGGACTCCGTCCTTGGAGTAATAACTTGGCAAGGAAACTGTTAGTAAGCAAGGTTACAGCCTGGTAAACTGAGAGAGGGGGTTGGCCCTGTTAATCCCTGTTCCATAAGACCCTTTTTTAAAGAAGCAATTCTGTAGAAATCATGAGTATATGAAAATCTCTGAGTATATGAAAAATGTGTATAAAACTTGTTATTTAATACAGAATGACATATTTCCAAACAGAAATTATTTTACCACCACCACCACCATTTACCTGCTCCCCCATGCCAGGCCACTTAATATTCCCCAGGAAATGCCGTGCCAATTCCACCCCAGCAGTGCAGCAGCATCCTCCGGTTCCAGCAGGGTCGCACTAGTGAGCAACGGCCCACAAACAGACCCAAGCTGGGAGCCACCGCCTGAGTCACGGTTGCTACGGGATGGGGCAAGTTGGCATGGGAGGCATCGGGGACCCCCTCACCTGAGAGAGGATCCCCGGGGCTGGGTCAAGCCGCACTGAGAGCGGTGGGGGTGTCGTGTGGGGCTGAGCAGGGCGAGCACCATGGGCTGCAATTTTATTATACGTTAAATAATTTTATTATTATATTATTTATCTTACCAAATGTNCCAGGTTGCCCAGAGAAGCTGTGGCTGCCCCATTCCTGGTGTTCAAGGCCAGGTTGGACAGGGCTTTGAGCAACCTGGTCTAGTGGGAGGTGTCCCTGCCCATGGCAGGGGGGTTGGAACTAGATGGTCTTTAAGGTCCCTTCCAACCCAAACCATTCTGTGATTCTGTGATTTCACACTTGTTCAACTGAAAGATGCTCTGGTGTGGCTTATATCTCTTATCCCAGGGCTGCATCCCAACTGGTGCTGTGTGAGAGCCTTGGGGGGACTGTTGTCAGCAAAATTTTGTAGCGCTTAAAATAGTTCAGATGTACCAAAATCACATCCTTGCTTCTTAGACTGAGTAGTCTTACGTTCACGGTAAGTCAAAGCAATTAAGAGGCATTTCTGGCTTTGCTTAACCTAATTTAGTACATTTTTCTGTAATGAATATGTTGCAAAATAGTTTAACTAGTCCAAACTAAACGAACCTTCACATGACTGCCAATTCAGCTTACCTGCTGGCCTGCAAACCGACACGCTCGCCAGTGTGAGATGGAGGAAGATGATGCACTTAGACTCACCAGAGGTATCACAAGAACATGTCATGATGTTTCTAGCTTGAACCGAGAAGATGAGATCTGGCTGCCCCTCCTTTCTCTCTCCATTCAAATTTTGTGTTGAGTTCATGGATTCAGTTGTTGGAGCAGAACATGAAAGCTGGACTCGGCAACCATAAATGGCCAGCTGTGTATTTGCTTGCCGTATATACGGGTCAAATCTGTAATCGGGCTGATATAACTGGTCCTATCAATTAAGCACACGTTGGAATTAACGCTGCCATCTAACAAAGCTACCTCCCTACGCAGGACCTTGCAAGGAGCCAAGTGCTGGTGGGGAAGCCCTGAAAGCTCCAAACTCCCATCGACTCCTTGTAGGAGTCAGTATGGTCTTGAGGAACCTGAGCTGCAGACTTCCTAGCACACCACCATAAACAAAGAGAGTAATAGTAGTAATAATTAATAATAATAATACTTAGCACGTAAGGACAATAGCTGTTGGGGCTGTGAATGGGAGGGTTCTTGCAAACCTCTGTTTATGGTGCCGGTGATATCACTCAGTCTGGCAGGAGGTCTGCAGCTCGGATTTCTTAAAGCCTTTAGGAGGTGGTAATTGTCTCACTTTTGCTTTAAACACAGTGTTAATTACGTTCTTAAACAATGGCTATAAACTCGTCCTCTAATTCTTTGTAAAGTGCTCTTCTGTGTCTCCGATTTGGGAGGGCAAGCATTGGAAGGTGCTGGGGGGGGCGCGCCACAGTTAAATACCCTCACTAGGGCTATCAAATTAAAAAAAAAAAATCACTTTTAATTTTGCTTATTGTAGTTGACACACTTTAACCTCAAAGTTGGGCCTTTCTTTGAACTTGAAGGCACAGTTAGCATTGGAGCCATTAGAGTGCTCCTACCCTCTTTGCTTCAAATTAGTTTTCTTCTCGGTTCCATGGGTGGTGTTGGGTGGTTCAACTTTGTGACATTAAATTATGCCAGCAAATCCCCCCAAAAAATCATAAAATGGAAAAAAAAAAAAAGTGCCTTTAATATCCTTTGGATATTTCAGATCCAAAGTTACTTTTATGTCTTTGGGGGAAAAAAAAAAAAAATACATTTGGGAAATGGCGGGCCACGTTCTGCAGTCCCTAGGAGATTCATCCAGCAGCCCACGGGTATCTCAGCCAGGACAGCTGCTTTTACCTTCTCACAGAATATGTAATTTCTCCTCTTAAATGAGGAGAACAAGTCTGGGCCTCCTTTGGATTAATCATTGCTATCAGATGGCGTGCCTTCTTCCCTCCAGACGAAATGAATGTGCAGGTTTGGGTAACATGCTTTTGGAAATCCAATCTTTAAATTACACTTTACTATTAATACTTTTCTTTTTCTTCGGTTTATGCAATTTGGATTGTGAAATCGGACAGGAACCGACTACCCTGATCCTTTATTTCTTGTTTACCTGAAACTCCCTTATTTCAGGTTCAAAGGACATTTCTCATCCTGGAGGTAGTGCCTATCAGGCAAGGTCCCCATTTCATTTCAGGGCCGCTCTCCAGTTCTCAAGCAATTTCCACCACTTGGTTATTTTAGTGAAAGAATTCAATTCCGAGCAGGTTGTTTTGCCTGGAACTGAGCCATGTGGAAGGCTGTCATGAAACCATTTCTGTTGGGCTTAATATTTGTAAAAAGTTATTAAAAAAAAAAAAAATCCCAACCCTACATTTAGACAAATGAGGACTTTTCAATTATCTGTTTTAATACACTGGCTCTACTAATTCATAAATTATCAGGTATGAAGGGCTATTCCTACTGTCTAGACTCCCCACCTGAGTAACCCAGACCAGAAAGGCTCCCTGCATCCATACAGGTTTAAACCAGCTGGAGCTCATCTTCTGAATACCACCGAAACCTCACTTCAACATTATTATTGACAGAGCATCCACCACAACCAGTGGTTAATTACTCTACCTGGATCGTTACCGCTGAAAAATGATGCTTCGTTTCTCACTTGTAGTCTCCTAGCAGAACATCCAGCTTCTGGCTCATCCTGTATCTTTGAGAGACTCAAGAAACCATTATCAAAAACCTTTTTTCCCCCATGCGGCTATTTTGTGACTAAGTCATTGTAGACTGCTAGATAAAAGACATCACTTGCTCCAAAATCAGGACAATCGCAGACATCTTTTAGTTCTTTGCACCCATCTTCTCAGTTGCCTCTTAAGCACATCATAGGGGTGTATCATACAGAGCCCAAAATGTTGCCGTATAGAGATAGAATGCTCCCATAGAAATGGAATAGAAAGAAGCATCCAAAAATGTGTTATTTAAAATGAGAATTTGTATCGGATTTGAGGACAGGAGATCTAAAACCTGTTCTTTAAAGCAGACCGTTGCACAACGTAGCTGCAACACTCCACACTTAAAATGTCAGTGCTTCATAAAGGGCTCCCGTTGCAGATGTCCGACCATCGGCTTATTTTGTCATGTCAAGCTGTGGGTCAGTACGAGGAACACTGATCCCGAACAACCCATCGTAAACATGGGAATTCTCTTTTTACAAGAGGCTGATCCCAGCCTCTGACTGGACAAAATTCTCAGCAGTGTCAGTGGGAATTGTTCCTGGAAAAGACCGTGAAAAATGTAAGCTGGTATCTCGCCACCCGTGAGGACACGGCTAGTGTTTGAGGGAGAGAAATCAGCTTCACAATGCCTCTGGCCAGGCCACCGCAATAAATACAGAAAGGCACATAAATGATGGTAAGGTTATGACCTATCCCGTCAAAGAGGAAGGAACTCCAAAATTACACCCCTACCTGCTAGCAATAGGAAATACAGAAGCTGGTGGTTTTCCTCTTGCTTTGCCTGCTACTCTCCCATCCCCTTCACAACTATTTCCTTCTACCAAAAAGGGGGTTTTGTAGTTTTGTTTGATTTTAATGAAGGAATTGTGGGTTCCTCCCGCTGGTAAACTGATCTGCGATGGCCCCTACCCGTCCCCTCTCTCTGGGTCAGCAGTTGATGCTGAAGAACGGCACATCCCTGCAGATCCAACTTCAGGAGTTGGAAAACCTCCCTAAGGCTCGATACCTCCTGCCAGAAGTCAGGGATTAGCTGGATAACATTGGGACTGAGATGCTGCTTTTAACTGCCGGACACCCCACCCTTCCCCAGCCCCCCTTGGACATAGGCGTTGCAATCTCGTATATACCATATATTCAGCATCCTGGAGGCAGTGGATCCACGCGTGGGATGTACCCGGAGGTCTACAGGCAAATCAGGGCCAGTGGTTGAAACCAGAAGGTATCTGTCTCCATCTCCAGAGGTTTCAGGAGAAGGAATCGTAGGGTAACAGGCACCCCTATTTCCCGTGTCAGCCCCAGCTCTTTACATATACTCCATTATCTGGTCCAGAGCTTGCCGGAGGTGACTACAGGTATAGGTGACCATCGGTAACTACAAATAAAACATCGCAGTTCATGCGTTTGGCAAATGTCCTTACTTGAAATAAAGAGGATTTTGATTTACACCGCTGAAAGGGAGATACCAGCTATACTGTCCACGTGCGCTTGCCGTTAAAATGTTCCAGCAAAGCTGCTCTGCTTTCTGTTTCCATAGAGAAAAATCCCTTCTTGAGAGCTTACACACCAAAACAAGTCTGAAAACACATATTTATAATTTCGGACATCTGAAACACAGAAGTACAGGTACAATACGAAGGAAAGCAGAGTCACACATAAGGTGGTGCATTGAGGTTGTATATTTTATATTAATATTGAGCCTCCCGCTCTGCAAGATCCTAAGGAGCTGCACAGAGTACACGCGGATCCCAAAGGCACCAGGATTTCTGGGCTGGAGTGCTGGAGGAAGAAGCCAATCTCTTCCTCAGCGTAATATGTAGCAAAAGGGATTTACAGGCTTTTCTTTATCTGTAAAGTCAAATATTCCACCTCGCTTTTACATCAATAGACCCAGGTCTCCTCTCCCTCCCAACCAGTGTCGTGTTCCGCTGCGCTGCAATCCCCAGCTCCCAGGTCATCGCCTTCCAGACTGCCTGACCTAAATCCCTTTCCTCTCACCTCCTGGTCATAAATCCCACCGGTGACATTCGGCAGGAGCTGGGCTGAACCTCGGCCCCGCCGCCGTCACAGGTTATTTGGGGGGACAGCCGTGTGACGTGGGCAGAGATGGCGGTGTGACACGGATTAACGGATGCTGTACTGCTGGGAGTGACCACCAGAGACGCCATGAAGGGCAGGCACCGCTCCTCCTGCCCACCTCGACTTGTGTCACGGTTGTGGGACACCAGATCCTCTCTTGCAGCAGCACTTGCCCTCCAACGCCGGCCCACGTTCGTTCTTCCCTTGCCCGCAGCACACTGGGTCTGGCACCTCTTTGATGGCCATCGTTATACCAGCATCTTATGTTCAAACCAGCAAATTAGGGAGAGGTTATACCGATTTAATACATATTTTTATATATATATGATTTCCTTTATGTTGGCATAAGGAAGTCCATGTAAGGAGACTGCCTTGTGTTCAACCCCTCTCTTGATAGAAAACCTAAGCAACGCAACATTTGTGTGGTCGAACCATAAAGCTAACAAAATTTCAGCTATATAAGTAAAGTCAGGCATCTGTGAGTGCTTTGATGGAACCAAGCATCCCCATGACCGATGAGTCCGCGGATGCTGATGCCTGCCGTAGCTACTGATGGACCACTTGATCTGGATGGATGTGCACAGGCAAGGGTCCATCTCACTACACTTTTTCTTTTTTCTCATTTATTCTACCCACTTGCAGTGAATCTCTTTCCAACAGATGCAGCCTTGGAGTGGCTGATAGCACCCAAGAGCACCAGTACTGAAACCATGATTTTAACCTGAAAAAGGGTAGATTTAGATTAGGTATTGGGAAGAAATTTTTCACTATGAGGGTGGTGAGACCCTGGCCCAGGTTGCCCAGAGAAGCTGTGGCTGCCCCATCCCTGGAGGTGTTCAAGGCCAGGTTGGACGGGGCTTGGAGCAACCTGGTCTAGTGGGAGGTGTCCCTGCCCATGGCAGGGGGGTTGGAACTAGATGGTCCTTAAGGACCCAAAACATTCTATGATTCTATGATTTTAGCTTGCCTTAATGGGTGAGAAGAGCGAGAGCATGTGAAATCCATGTCTCCCCATGTCTCCTCTCAGCCCAGAGCCAGGTTGCTTGGAGAAGAGTTTTCTTTGCAGACCTGAGGTCTCGTAGCTTGGATCTGCCATGTCGATGTGAGCTGTTGGTGTGGAAGGAGACCTCGGATACAGCCAAAATGGCATCGTAACCCAGACTTCGAACATCGCTTGAGAGCTCTGCTCTGAAAATAACGCGTAAAAATAGAAGCAGGGCCACAAGTTTAGCTGTTCCTTATGTGCACAAAAGGATGGGAGAGTGCCAGGAGCCTGCCTGCGCTGCCTCTGCCCTGCCTTCAGCCTGGCTTGGGCTCTCCTACCTCCCCCGAAGGGCTTTTCACTGCTGTTAAAAAAAAAAAAAAAAGAGAGTCATACCCCCAAAAGAGCAAAGTGTGTTTGTTATTGCCCCTCGCCTCCAAAGTATATGAAGAGGGATCAGCTCTGTTTGTTTGTGGCCGGTAATGATGTCAGGAAAAGGGTGGGTTTTTTTTTTCCCTCCCCAATTCTGGTTTTATCCCCTTTGTTGGAAGCGCCTTTGGTGAGCCTCACACCCTGGTGCTGTTAGCAAAACAATTAGGTGAACAGTGCCTTGGCTCCAACTGTCTGTCAAAGGCTGAATTGCAATGCAAATGAACTGGGCTTTAGCTCTTCAAAGCCAGCTGGCTTCAGGAGAAGACCCCAGAAACCTCCCTGAGCATGGATGGCGAGGGATGGGCAGCCTGGGCTGGGTGGGAGTTCACCTAGGGGACCTGATGTGGTTCGCGTGGGGGATGTAAAACGTTCTGCAAATACATTCTGCACATGCAATCTATTACACAAATATCGTCAATACTTTACGGGGGCTTAGAAGAAAAGTTCTTTAGCAGGGCCTGTAGCGATAGGACAAGGGGTGACGGTTTTAACCTGAAAGAGGGGAGATTCAGGTGAAGAAATTGTTTACGCTGAAGGTGGTGAGACCCTGGCCCAGGTTGCCCGGAGAGGTGGTGGATGCCCCATCCCTGGAAACATTCCAGGTCAGGTTGGACGGGGCTCTGAGCAACCTGATCTAGTTGAAGATGTCCCTGCTCATGGCAGGGAGGTTGGACTAGCTGGGCTTTAAAGGTCCCTTCCCACCCAAACCATTCTGTGAGGCTATGATTCAAACAGATTTCATTCCTTCCCATGGGTTAGCAGCGAGCCTGGTATGTTTTGGGACAGGTTTCTGGTCCAGGCTGCCGTTGCCCTGCCCATGAGCAATGCCATCCCCCAGCGGCACAGGCTGTGGGTATCACCCCCCCCTTTCGAAGCGTCTCCCCGACCCAGGTACCATGCCCGTTTTTATCAGCTTCTTTACGCTTATTTCTGTCTTTTCCATATGGGCACATACATATGGTCTGTTTAAACAAGTTGGCGGGGTTAATTAGAGAGCAGTTCTTTATCAGTTATTTAATATTTAGCACTTGCGGAGTAATTTTCGCCTGCAGAGATCACAAAGACAGGCGAGCGCTGCCGGCCCAGCTGTACGGAAGGGCAACCAGGAGGTGCCAAAGCCCAGGTCCCTACTCACGGGGAAAGGGATGGGCCCAAGGTCACCTGGAGAACCTATGGCAGAGCCAAAAAAAAAAAATTATTATTAACTCCTGGACCCTGTTCCTCTCCTCCATCCCGTCACGCCATACACCGCGTTACGCTTTTTGTCGCTCTGTTCACGCCAATAAAGTAATCGCAGTCGTCAAGTCACCGGCGAGGCAAAGGGGGGAAAAAAAAACCCCAACCCTAAAGACATCAATCTCATTTATAACAGCCTGGAAAGTTTTTAAAATTTAAAAAAGTATAATGCATGTATTAATGGGCATGTCCAGTGTGTCCTTCACCAGCAGATACGGGAACGAAAAGGAACTTCCCCCCCCCAAGTCAATTTACCGTACACATCACAGTGGAAAAAGGGATTGAGGTTCTCTAAGGAAACGAGGAAATCGGCCTCCGTGTACGTGAGGTCACTCCGGAGGCTGGTGAACAGGACGTTAAACTAAAAATTTTATCAAATTTCCATTTTCCGGCATGCAGAAGTGACCATTTTAAAAGCAACGGTATCTTCTTGCGAAAATCAGCAGCGGCAGAATTTGATGGGCCATTTACTGGGCAGCTTGTGCCGTTAATTATTTGGAGGCCAAGTGAGGAGTCCATCCCCTCCCGCAGACTCCAGTTTCATAAAAAACCTTAAATTTTTCTTTTCAGAGGCCAGTAAATAATTGCCCTCCCCTCCTTGATTTTTTTCATCCTGTTTATCACAAAGCAGATTTGGGGCCTGGGCGGGTGTAGTCTCATTAGCATTTAATTAGGCTGCCCCAAAATCTAGCCCCTTTCTAACTAATTTCAATCCAGATCCTGCAAGTACCGTGGGCGATGAGGAGTCTCCCTGGCCTGCTCATGTGAATATTTGCAAGCCGGGGCTCTAAAATTATCCCTGCACCAAAAGCAGGCATCCAGGCCAGCGAATCCCGGGAATACCCTGCCGGCACGGCACGTTCATTTGGTCATCGTCACGTCCCCTCCGGGGTGTTTTACACCTGGTGTCGTGTTGGGGGCAATTGTTGTAGAATTGGATTTACTTCTAGCAGCCACGATTTTAAGTCTTGGCTCCCACTTCCAGCGCAATAACCGATTTACCGAGTGACCTGAAGCACCTTATCCGCCCCCATTTATTGTATGGAAAAGCAGCGACCCATCCACGCGGGATGGGGACCCTTGGGGACTTCTCCTGCCCCGCAAAGCCTGAGGCGGGGATGTCCGGCTGCCCTGAAGACTTGTCCCCCTTTGGGGACAGGAGGAGGCTGCAGCAGGGCTGCACAAGCGGCGCAGCCTCTTGGTGGCCCAGTTTCCCCATCCTCGGCAGGTTCTGGCCGGCAGAATTGGAATGGGGTGGGGGGGTGGAGGGATGATCCATGGAGGACCCCCCGGGTGCCAGAAGTGATCCCCGCTGGTGGCACCCGGCACCAGAACAGCCCCGCTGCTTCGCGCCCATCGGTTCTGCTTCTCGTTTTGCGAGGAGTATGGAGTACTCGTCCTTCCTCCGGCCACAGGTGCTGTCAAAGCGTGAAGTAGTATGAGCATTATCATATAGATGCATTATTATTTATTTTTTTAAATTATTATATCTTTTTAATTATTATTTAA
>VYXH01009962.1:0-13248 GCA_013397275.1 Burhinus bistriatus | reverse complement strand
CCACCGCGTTCTTATCTCGCCGCTGGCATGGAGGAGGTGCAGCTGCCCGCCTCTGTGAACCCCAGCACCTTCCCGGCCAAGCTGTGGAGGCTGGTGAACAGCCCGCAGTTTGGCTCCGTCCGCTGGGACGCCCGCGGTGAGGGGCTGCTCATCGACCAGCCGCTTTTCGAGTGCGAGCTGCTGGGCGCAGGGCCGGGCCGTGCCATGGGGCAGGCCGGCAGTGGGGTGGCGGGAGCCGCCGACTTCTTCAAGACCAAGAACTTCAGCAGCTTCATCCGACAGCTCAACCTCTACGGCTTCCGCAAGGTGGTAGCGGGGCCGGCGGGCAGCATGGCGGGGCCCGGGCCCGGGCCTGGGCTGGGCCCGGGGGCTGGCGACAGTGGCAGCTCCGCCGGGCCCCTGCACCACTTCCACAGCCCCCACTTTCGCCGCGATCGCCCCGACCTCCTTGTCCACCTGAAGCGCCTGACAAGTGCCAACAAGGCGAAGATGGCAGCCGGTCTGGAGGTGAACAGCCGCCCACCCAACCGCTTTCAGCAGCTGCTCGGCACCTTGCTGCATAGGAACCCACTGCCACGGCCCTCGATGCTCGGCAAGACCAACAGGCCTGGTAAGGCGGGGCAGGCCATGCAGGGCTGCGGTGGGTTTGATAAGTGCTGGGTGGCGTGAGGTCTGAGAATCGGCACTCCCTTGAGGGAGGAGGGTTACCTGTCCTTGCTGGTGGCCACTGAGTTCATGCAGTGTAGGAAAATGGTTATTCTTCATGCCGGTAGATCTGCTGCCAGTAAGCATGGGTAGAGTGGTTCACGTGTGTTTCAGTCTGCCTGTAGACTACAATGTAGTCCCCGTTGTGTACTACACTACGAACACCCTCGCGTGATCTCTGCGGAGCTGGCCCAGCTCTGCCAGATGAATGTTACTCCTCCTTCCCCATCAGTAGGGATGCTCAATAAGCTCTCATTAATCTGTGTGAAACGATGGGTCATGTGAAGTGACAACTAAAGCATCCTGTCAAGTCTGTGCAAAGGATAAAAGACCTGGTAGTAAGATTCAGTTGTCTCCTGAAAAAGAACAAGCTAGATAGTTTTTAAAGAGGATGAAATGAGCAGGTGAGAGCTAAATAGAAAATAATATTGTTGAAAAGCCTCAGAATATGTTTCCTTTCTTTCTAACCCTCTTGATAGGATCTGAGTTTTCTAAGACAAGTCTGAGCTCTCAGAGGATTATTCCATAAATTCCACCATACAAGCAGGGGAGTGTTGTAGCTGACACTGTGTAAGGAAGATGTGAATATCTTGTTTTGCTCTTAGTCTGATCAAACGGTGGGCTGCTACCAGAAGAGCAGTCCTACTTACCATTCCCTTGGTCGCGTGTTAACCATCATCTTCCTTGCAGTTGATACAGCAACTGTGTTTGTTCAGCACAAGGATCTGAGGAGAAGACTTGAGTGGCCTTTTTATGGCTGGCTCTCGGGCCAGGGTGATGCACCATGTGGGTGCAGAGCTGTAAGGCTTGGTGGGGCAGAAGGGGAGCACCAGCCCGCATTCAGAACGGAGTAGGATATCATGATACTTGTTCTTGGTTACTGTTTCAGAGTAGGAATTGTCATCTCATTTATGTGGTGTTTTCTATGATGAGTGTGGAACTACACCTGTAATACCAAGAAAACAAAATGAAGCATTTGAGACAGGAAGGAACTTACTTTAATACCGAGGCTAGGAAGCATTTAAATTAAAGATTTGGTGTTAACATTGTTAAGACTAAGATGACTCATTACAGACTTCTTCAATGAAATCTGGTCTGACTGATGTAATGCAGGCTGTTGGCAGAGTAAGTGCTAAGAAAGATACAGCCTTTTAATTTTTTGGCCTCTGTTTTTATGGGTGCAGTTTTAGAGAGCTTTTGCTCCAGGAGTCTCAGTTTCTAGAAAGACAGAAAGAACAAGGAAAACATTGGGTTTTATGTGCAGTCAAGTTCTGACAGGCTGACAATTTACTGTGTGCTCTGTACTGACTATTTAGGGGCATGTCTTTGCTGTAAATGTGAGGTAATTTGATAGATAAAAGATACTTTTGTTTGCAAAGCGTCAGTCTGTTCCAAATGTCTTGCAACCTGTAACTCTGTGTTAAACATCTAGGGACAATTCCTGTAAAGCAACTGGTGCTTCGTAACTTGGCATCCTGTGGTGTCTTGTTTGTGTGTTAAAGCTAGATAATCTTAATTTCCCTATCCAAAGGTAAAATATAAACAAAGGAATTCTCATAACTCTGCTCATTCTCTGTTTATATATAGTAAAAATGCTGAACAGGAAATAAACAGTCCTATATGTTAACTCTTACTAAATTTTCAGGGCCAGATGTGATTCTTAATGATTTAATATGAACTTGCAGAATAATGACCATATGTCACCATTTCTTGAATTAGTTCCCACCAGAGGAGTGAAAGATGTAAACGTGAGGCTACTTTGTAAAAAGTCCTTTAGAGTGAGAATTGGGAACTACAGGTCTGAGAAAGCCTGGCTTCTAGAGAAACTCTATTGACATAAACTATCCTGAAACTTATAATTAGCATGACTATATACAACACCATGGAAAAGTCACAAATGCGGTAGTTCTTTTAGGAATTTGATGAACATAGGCATTCTCAGTGTTGCTGTCAGTATTTCAACAAAGTCACCAAAACCTCTAATAGAAATCAATCTGGCACGGTATAAGCCTAAATACCGTTTCATGAAATAATAACTAAGTGAGGAAACTAAGTGAAGAATAAAAGGAATATCTAGGAAATAACAAAATGGCAAAGTTTGGGATATTTTAGTCTAAACTGAACTAGTTGAACTGACTGGAAAAAAGTTGGCTTTGATTTTTTTTTTTTTCTTGACAAATTAAATGACTTGTCATAAAGTACTTTCAAAGTCACTTGGAGGATTTTTGACATTGTCCTTCCCTTAGCTGTCCTGCTTTGTGATTTCCTTTTTTTTTTTTTAAACGTATTGTCTGATTTAACACAGAGTACTTTCTAAATTACTTTGTTTGGTTTAGTAAGTTATTACGCATTTTGATTTATAGCACTAAATACTGATAACTTGTTACTGCAAGTTTGAGGAGATTGAATGGTACAGCTGTGTGTTGGCACTGCACTAATATGCCACTGCAGCAGTTACTGTGCGTTCAGGTGTAAGAATACAGTCTGTTTCTGGATTAAGTATATTGCAGCAAAGGTAGTCCTCCCAAAGCATGTTGTAGAGCCTTTCATTGCCTGTGAAAACTCCTTTCCTTAACACTTTTTTCGCTTTATTTTGTACCCACTGCAGGACTGCTGACTGTAGGACAGGTTCATCAACCTTATCATCGAAACAGTTTCTTTCCTTACTCCTACATACCGACCTCATCCCAGAACCACGGCCCTTTACCAACAAAAAGTTTTGATGGGACTCCAGTCCCGTCTAGAACATGGCAGGGTTCACATGGGTTGCTACCAGGGCACGAGGCTTCCCCAGCTTTACCAGATAGAGGGGTTGCCTTTCCACCACTCCAGAGGTTTCCAACAAAGGTCACGTACACACTCCAGCCTGTCACCTCTCTTCTGCCGCTTCAGCAAGGGTCTCAAACCATTGCCACTTCCCTTCCAACATACAGCAGCTACGGATCTTCAGTGCAGTACTCACAAGCCTACTCTCCAACAGGTATGAAAAAAATTTCTGCACTTGCTTTTCAAAAATATATTTAAAAGTGATGTGTATATCTCAAGTGAGAATTAGAAAGTGTGAAGTCTAAAAGGAAGAGAGACCTTTAAAGCAAATGGATTTTCTGTTTGGTATTGCTGTCATTACTCCAGATTTTGAGCGTCCCCTCGTGATTTTCCAGATAGCCTCTCTGTTGAGGTTAAAGGGCAAGGAGAAGAACATTTGTCCACAACTAGTCAGTGTTAGGCTCTCATATTTTTTTTAAATTAAGCAAAACTCAGACGATAATACTAACGCACTGAGAACTTGTTGAAAAGTAGTATACTAGTCCTTCGTCTCATGTTTTCCCAGGTTAAGTTTTTAAAGCCAAAGATCACTTAAATATGTTGTGTAGAATATGTCATTCTGCTCATACTATTTTCATATCTTAATCTTTTTTCTTTCTGAGCTTCTTTATGTTGTATTTTTTTAATGCACTGATAACTAGAAAGTACAGAAGTATTGACTCCTTTCTTTTGTCTAAAGTGTTTCTGCTAAAATTTTCAGTCTCACTTGAGTGTTTTTATTCTTCAGAAGACAATTTGAAGCAAATTATTGTTCTTTTCCTTGCCCTGACCTTGAATTGGAAAAATCACGACAGGTTATTTTTGGGGGGCTGGTGGTGTGTTTCGTTTTTTTTTTTTTAAATTTCCTTCTGCTTGTTCCTCCCTTGGCAGCTGCAACTTCACTAAGATAGATATCCCTGTTTAGAAATCCTACATGTGGTGGCTGCTGTCTTTCTCCAAGTACACAGTGAAATCTTCACTTTTGCCATACACTCCTTGCCCTGTGCTACTTACAAAGATTACTGCCGTGGCTAAAGCCCGCATTACCAGCTGCAAACTATTAAGGGTGTCCTGAGAATCATAGAATGGTTTGGGTTGGAAGGGACCTTAAAGATCATCTAGTTCCAACCCCACTGCCATGGGTAGGGACACCTGCCACTAGACCAGGTTGCTCAAGGCCTCATCCAGAATACCCGCTTAAGGTGGGAGATGGTCCCCACTTCATGTTTCTATCAGTTACGGAGCATAGGCTGAAATTCATCATATTGAATTTTAGATGTCTATATCTCAGCTAGTCTCCCAGACCTCTTCCTTAGTCAAGGGAAGGAAATGGGCATCTCCAGGGTGCAATTCATACAGCTTGGTTTAGAGTTTGTCTTGGGGTGAGATTACTCATGTCCTGAAAGTGCCTATTTTGCAGTACTGACTGTAGAAGAGTTGAGGGAGACTAGCGCAGATTTAGACATGAATATGTAGATCTCTAAAACTGGATGACACTAGTCTCTCTCACTGGAGTTACAAAAGTTTAAAGAATAAATTGGCTATGTTGTACAGGTAAGTCTTCTGGGGTGGGAGGTGGGGGGTAGGGCATGATTAAAGCATACTAAATTTTGCAAGGTACAAAAATTAAGGTGTAATTCAAACTAAAATAGAGAAACTTATGGAATCTGAGGTTTTTGAAAACTCCAATGAATTCATTAGTACTTCTGAGAAGGTAAGTTTGACATTTCACTAGAGAGTACTAGAAATCTTCTAATTTTCACTGTCACTTAGGACTGTCTCAGTGTTTTTACTTATATTTCTGTGTATCTCTTAATCTCTCTGCTACCCTTTCTTCTGTATGTTATAACATGCAGAATGCTGAAAGCTTATTTCTTCATACATCCACATGAAAAAGTCTGCTTTCCTTCATCTTGAGAGCACAGAACCAAGATTAGCTTATTTGGAAAGTGATAGTTAATCTTAAAATATGTATTTCATAAGCGACGAGACTAAAGAATCAATCTTATTCTTGACTATTTTCATTTCACTTTTGAAGTCCCATTAAATTAAATCAAAGTAGAACTTTGTCAAAAGATTTCTTTTTATGTGTATTCAAACTTGTTTGTTAACTTCAGCGACAAAAAGATTTCCCTGGTTTTTCATTATGATTCTTATTGAAAGGGCAGTAAAATAAAAGATGCTCATCTGGATCTTTTTTCCCCACTAGCATTAGACCATAATTGTTTTAAGGATTTAGTACTGTTTGCTTTCAACTATCTGTAAACCTTTGGTAGTAGTAGAATTGCATCAAAGAAACGTAGTGAAGCTTTATTATCAGAGACCATCCTAATAATGAAAAATCAGTCAAGGAGACTATGTGAGAAATGTTAGTTATTGATGCCAGCTGACATTTCAAGTCCAATTGTGCCTTCTGAACACATCTGTGGCTGCAGGGTTCATTTACATATGATAACCTTTCTGGTGAGTGGTATCTTAGAAGGAGTCACTTTATTCTGAATGATACACCCTCTGTTAAGATAAATACTTTTCTTAGTATGTAAAGCTTAAAATTCACATATGTGTTGGTCAAAAGGGGCTTCTTAAAATAAATAAGCAACTGAAAACACAACACCTGTTCTGACACGGCATAAATAGCACCATATTTTCCCTTGAGAAAAGCAGACTAGATGCATTAGTAATGCACTTGTAAAACTAGTAGTAGGATTCATCTTGCCTAAGACTCATCTGAATGTATAATAGTTAGTTGTATATGCCTGGGCTTGTCATCTAGATTACATATATAGCCAGTAGAGAGGAACAGGCACCTCCCAGAGGTTGAGTCATTCCAACTTTCTTAGACGTATGCCTGTGGAAGAAAATTCATTTCTTTCTGATGAGCCTATTTGTTCATTGACTGTGCAGAGTCTTGGCAACTGCTAGACATCCAAGTCTGTGTAGCAGCAATACAATTAATCCCACCGATACGCCTAAGACAGTTCAAACAACGTTGTCTTTCCCATTTTCCCTTATTGAAGAGACCTTGGGTATCATCCTCATTTTCATCAGTGTTTTGGTTGGTAAAGGATTGGAGCTTGCATAGGTTTTGTGTTCAGGCCCATTCCAATGTGTTCATTGATCTGGCAGGAACAGGCACAGCTGCATTTCCTAATGTCCTTCACCCCTTTGAGTACTGTTGACCCAGTTGTCTGATGACTTGGCTTCTCTTAGACATAACTTTTGGATCTGACGTGATTAATTTCACACTGGCAGGATGGTCTTAAGGTTCTTCCTTGGTGTTTCCCAAGTGGAAGTGGAATGTGTGCTCGAGTGGAATGGAAGATGCTGGAGAGTGTCAGTCTCATCCCCTTTGGCCAGCTGAGCTGATAATAACACGTATTAATGTCTGTTGCTATCTTGAATGCATAGAGATGGTACATGCGTTCTTTCAATTTCCAGCGGATCTTTGGAGAAATTATGGTGGCTGTTCAAGCTTGGAAAAGATCTGCTGCTGATCATATTGGGTTCACGTGTATTTTTGGGCTTTCAGCTTTCCTGAGTTTGTGTGTAGTATTGGAACCTGTAAAAAGCATGCAGTACAAATGTGTACCCGTCGAACTGTGACATGGAGCTTTTTTGATGTTCTTAGATTTTATTTCCATTTAGGTTCTAACTTCCAGATATATTTGGCAAGATACATCTTTGCCAAAACCTTGACTGAGCTCAAGCATATCTGTCTGCATCTATGCTACTGTATTTGACTTTGCCAGGAAAAGTGCCTGGGTGTCTTGATCAGCTCTATCATTGGATCATTAGCCTGGTTAGCACTCTCCCCCAAAAGTGCTGTGCTTAGGTCAGTGGTTAGTGTGGGCTTGGCACCATTCCTAAGAGGCTGTTTGGATGTGGCTGTTTTGACTTGGAAGAGTAAGAGATTTTAATAGTATTAACAGACCCTGTGCCAGAGAATGGGTCTGGATGCATTTAATTTACTGGTAGAGGTATAGCCTTCATATCTTCAGCAAAGATTACGATTGATTTGTTCTTCTCTATTGAAACATTGAGAGCCCACAAAATAATATTGTCTCATGAGGAGGGAGATGTATATAAGAATGTGATGTTAATATTGTCATCCCTCCAGCTAAATTTCCCTTGTTTATTTTTATACAATTAATGTAATTTTGCCAGTGTTGAGAAAACAGGATTTAGTGAATGCCTCATTAATTCTCTAATGAATAGTTCTCTGCTTTGGAGATAAGAGCACTAGCCTTGATCAGACCAAAATGTCCATATAGCTCATCATTTCCTCTGACAGTAATGGCCAAGGAGGAGTGCAGGAGTAGAGCAAGCACGGACTGATGCTTTTCCAAAATACTCCAACAGTGTGGGCTCAGAGAATTAATAAACCCTAACACCAGTCATATTTAATAGCCCTCAGTGGATTTCACTTCCATGAGCATGTCTGTTTCTTGCAACCAGTGTGGACTTGTGGCACATACAACATCTGGGATGCGGGCTTCATTTCACAGCTTAACTGCATGTTGTGCAATGAGCCACCTTTCCTCGTATCTTTTGCCCTACTGCATATTCATTAAACCCCCATTTGGTTTTTGTGTGAATGTGTCTATATCCATATCCCTCTCACTGCACCATTCATGATTTTAAATACTTCTATCGTAGGTCCTTCAGTTGCATTTTCTCTAGATGAGAGAGCCCTGGCTCACTTAGCTGTTCCTTCAGAATAGTGTTCTGTACATCATCCACGTTGCATTCCCTATAACCTTTTCCAGTTCTGTTATTTTCTTATTGAGATGTAGAGTCCAAACATACACACAGTGGTCAAGGTGTGAATCATGGATTTATACAGTGGAATAGTAATGTTCCTCTTTCATTCTCCGTTCCCTTTTGTAATATTTCCTAACAACCCGATGGTTTCTTTTGTGACTCTGGAGGTCTTTTTGACAGCTGCTGAGTGTCAAGCTGATGTCTTCCTGAAACTATCTACTATAATACCAAGATCTAGTTCCTGATTATTAATTGACAACTAAGAGCCCATTATTTTCTGTGTGAGATCAGTTTATTTTTCCTAAGTGCAGAGCTTTATCTGGTGGGCGGTGGCTTTGGGAAACTCATAAGGGTGGTTTTTTTCACATCTTCATAGCTGACTCCTCTTTTCTGACAGGAATAACCTGGTATTATCATCAAGCATCACCTCACTGCTCACTCACTCAATTTTTAAAGTACTTTATTAAAATGATGAGTAGCATGAGTTCCAGTTCAGGTCTCTGGGGACCTTCACTGGTGACCTCATTCACCTGTGAAAAGTGCCTATTTGTTGCTGTCTTCTGCATTGTATCTTTAAGATAGATTATTTTTTAAATGTACAGCCTTCCCTCTCGTGCTGTTGTTGCTCAGTTTTTGTAAGAGTTTCTGACGATGACTTTGTTAAAAGCTTTTTGGAAATCTAAATATCATATCAGCATGATCACAGTTTTCCGTGGAGGTCTTTCAAGAGGGCAATGAAGGGTGACTTCTCTTTATCAAAAAAGAAGTCTTGTTGGCTCCTCCCCATTATGTATTATCCAGTGTCAACTAATTCTGTATTCCATTGTATTTCCTTCTTATTTTTCTTATTCAACTGTCAGATTTATAACTTATATTTGCTTATAAATTTTTTTGTTAGCATACTTTTAAATACGTTCCTTTAAAAGTATTGATGTCATTGCCTGATTTCTTTGCAACCTCTTTGAATATTCAAAGATATTTTCAGTATGTTTAAAATATGATCACTTGACTTCTGTGCAAGAATATTTGTGATGCAGAGTGTTCTGTCCTTTCCTTGTTCTGTGCACTGTGCTCTTCACTGATCTCCACTTGTCCTCAGGGGTCCGTTGCTGGGTTGGTTATAGCCCGCTGACAGCAATTCCATTTTCATAAATCAGTGTTCATATTCCGCGTACTGTGTCCTAAAGAGTGTGTGAAATTTTCCATCCATAGCTTCTATGGGCAGAAGTATATCTCTTTTTTGGCAGAAACCAAATCTATTTTGCAGCTGATCCATCATGTTTGATGGAAGGGGCAGTATCTTTTTCTTAATTTATTCAGTAAATATTCATTTATTCCATAAGATGCCATTCATCCCTGTCTCCTTAGTATTCAAATGAGATGTGTGTTCACTGTCAGTTATTTCATAGCAGCCAGTGACAGAATGTGCTTTAACTGGTAATTTCTTCTGGGTATGACTAGTCTAACTATATCTTAGACAAAAGAGCTCAGAAACTTCTTCTCTCCAATTAACAGGGTAGGACAAAAGCATGTGAGTGAAGCAGGTATGTTTGTTGAATCTTGATTCAGTTTGAAGACTTGAAGTATTATAAGTGAATCGACACCTTCGCCTTTGGTAACATGCCTGTCAGTAAATGCTTTCTTCAGTGTTATTTAAAAGGTTGTTTGGATACATGGTGACTCTCCTTTCGTGACTATGGGTGATGAGTGGTGCTAATCTAGAATTGGCCTCCATCTTATGGTGGATTTGCTTCTCAGTTGACTCTCATTAAGACTACGTTTGCATCTCCCGTGATATTTCCACAGATGCGGTTGTTCTTGCTGTTAGATCAGTCACTGCCATAGCCTATGAGCTGGCAAAAAGAAAAAAAAGTTCTTGTGAGTGCAAGACCTTCTTTTTATGCAACATTCTACATTTCAGAACCATTCAGAATAAGTCTACTACACAGTCTAGTCTGTGTTTATTCTGTGTCTAGTTTATTCTCCTCACTTTGATTTACAAACAAAACAATTCGTTTGATTAATGAGTTGCTTTTGCTATAAGCTCTACTAACTGTAGGAATACCGTCATATATATTTTACTTGTAGCTTTTTATAGCATATGATCTGGACTTAGTATTTTACACTTACCTAATATTTCACAAGCACTTTAACCCTTCAGGTCCTTCCTTTTCTTTTCTTAGAAAATAGGTTCTTTGTAATACGCATTGGTTTTTCCTTAGGATCAATCTAGCAGGTTACAAGAAGTTTCTCCTTTGTCATTGTTCTCTTGCATTATTTTTACAGTAGCCCTTCAAAAGTTTTCTTTGGTGGTTTTCTTGGGTTTGTAAACATACTTTGGAGTTTCCAGTGAGTGAAACCCAGATATCATTTAGGTTTTTGGCAACATCCAGAACTATAATATGTTCACAGGTCATAGAATGTTCTTCTGAAAGATTTCATCATAAAATTACTCAGAATTAGCTTTTGAAGCAACATGAGTCGTACACATATGTCATGCCCACTAGCTCTTTCTGTGTTGTTTAGCACCTGTGTTTGTTGCTCCAAACTGCACAAAACATCAGCAACATCATATTAAAAAGGGCAATAAGTATAGATATTAAAAAAACATATTGGTTATCGTAGCAATTGTCTCACGTGAAATCCCATGTAAGTGTCAAGTATTGCACATAAATTGATCTGATCTGTTTGCCATCTCTAGTTATACTTATTACATTTACTTATTGTGAACATTGGACTAAATTTGATTTCATTAAGGATTTCTTTCTCTCTCGGAATGATTGCAGATTTTAAAGATTATCTGTCCTGCAAATAATGCCTTTACTTTTAAATTATCTCTGCATGTCACCAAAAAATAATACCTGCAGAATACTGCCTCATCTACAAAGTTACTTTTTAGAATAAAATTACTGTTTAATTTCAATGTGTGTGTGTATGAATGTCTAGAGTCTTCCTGTGTGAATCCACTTTCTGTGGTATGTTGTGATGAGAAAGTCAAGTAGCCAAATCAAAAAGGTGATATTAAGATAACGTCCTGGTTTGAGGTAAACCTACCTAAACTGTGTCAGATACAAAAGACTGTGGTTATGAAGTTTCTATGTGTGTGTATATCAATTTTACAAGATATATTTTTAATATATGTACACATATATTAGAATAAACATGTTTTAGGATGAAGAAATCAGTCTTAAAATCACTTGGGAGGTACTAATACATTTCTGGAATTTAGTTTACTGTGTGATTATTGAAATATTTAATCAAAGTAAGCAATAAAACCCTGCATACCAAACAGAAATTCTGGAAGTCTGATAACTGTGTTTGAATTCTTGCAGCTTTACCGCAGCGTTCAGCACCTGCCCACACAGATCCTCTGACTGGCTGTGCTAGTCCTACCACTTCGACGTACACCTACAGCAGCTTTCTCCAGGTGAGTGTAGCGTACTGAAATCAGGTGAAAGCAGAGGAACGAATGAATGAACTGTAGGTTTATGGACTTCAGGAGTGAAGGATATAAATTTGAAAATTGATCTGCTTGAGAAAGTGAAAGTAATGTGGTTTACAAATATCTATTTCAAAGAACCCCTGAACATTAAACGGGTAGTTTTGTAATTCAAGTTAGGTTTCAGGGTAGCAGCATAGTGGGTGTCCTCATCAGTGGAGTGGTTTTTTCTGTGTAAGTTTCTTGCTTGACTTCACCAGAATTCATTTTAGTTAACAAGTCTACATTTATCTTTGAAAAATATCCTTGCCTGGACAAAAAAAGATTCTTTAATATTATGAAAATACTGGGAAACAGCTCCACTGTTTTGTCCCAGACAGCTCTCTCTGCAGCCCCGAGTTTCATTTCATGAGTGAGAAAAACTAAGATGACTTTTGGAATTGGCCCCACCTCAGAGATGTCTTATTAAAGATAACTACAATGCTTACCGTAAATGCTTTATAAAATTCCAATGGAAGCTGCACCTTATTTGGAGGGCCTGGCTTATCAAATATCAAAAGATCTGAAGTAAAAATGCAAGGGCTTCCTTTTGTACTACAGCGTAATGCATACACTTTTTTTTTCCCCCCCCTCACAGAGGACAAGCAAAGCAAGTTATGCTTATATGTGTTGAAAAAGGGTTGACCTACCCAAGCTTGATCATCCAGTCTTGCAAATATTAACCTTTGTCTTTTATTCATGATTTTTTAAAATATAAGCTTATCCAAGATGGCCAGGAGAGTATGTTGGTGTAAGGATATAGACTGGTCAATCATGCCATTGATACTCTAGTTTTTATTTTTCACACAGTGCATCTTTGTCCTCTTGCTTTCATCATGAGAGTTCTGGAAGCTTCTTTTTCAGCCAGGACATGAGGATCTGTCTGAGTGATGAGCAGTAACAATCAAATTACTTCTTATCTCAGAAGGCTGAGGTCAATGTTTGGGATAGCAAATTATTCCAAGGGAGTCATTGTGAAAGATATTATAAATACACTGTCCAACGGGTCTAGTAAAAATCAGGTGTTTGGAGAAGCAAGTCCATGGGCAGTATGTGGAGTCAAAAGAGATTTAAACCACTTACTCAAGGATGCTTTGATAATACAGCTCTAACCAGGGAACTCCCAGTCAAAACCTGCGGCTGCATCTGGGCAGAGATTGCTGGAAGGTAATCCTCTGTGTGAGCAGCCCAAAGGCAGGCAATGGCATAAATCAGTTTGACCAGGTCTCTCAGCAGGGTAACACAAATATCATACAGAAACGATCAATAGGACTTCTTGAGATGTCTGAGTCTTAGTGTAGCACAGATCATTTCTCCTGGAACATGGTGACAGGGGCTGTGCAGGTAGTACAGGAGACAGCGGTTTACCTGTTGTTCTGACTGAGCTGTGGGGAATAATCAGTTTACCTTTTGTGTCCGCTGGGGTAGATATTTCCCCAAACTTCTGCTGAGGAATGCAGCCAGCTACGGTAGTGATCATCCTGCCCTGCTTGTGTATT
>VYXH01009954.1:269212-298936 GCA_013397275.1 Burhinus bistriatus | reverse complement strand
GGGCCCCGTGCCGTCAAACCCCAGCTCGGCGGCCGGACCCCGCGGCGGGGCAGCTCCCCCGCCCCCTCTGCCCTGAGAAGGCGAGGAGAGTGTCGTTTGCTGCCCTCAACCCAGCCCTGCTCTGTGGTCTGCTCTCTTTCTCCCTGTCTTCCGCTCTCCGTGTGGTGGGAGCGCGTAGGGCCAGGCTGTGAGGGCAGTTTGGATTTTATCCTTGTAGGCCTTACGAGGGCTGGGGCTGCAGGAATGGGAGAGTCTCCATTGCCAGCACTGGTGAGGGCGGTTTTGGGGGTGTGGTGGGGTCGAGAGAGTGCAAAGCCTCTTGCCTAGGTCAGCGTGTACTAAAGGAAAGATGGGGAGTTTAACTACGATGTCTTGAAAGTGTGTTAGCAAGGGGATTTAGGGGAAGAAGAGTGGTGCAAGTGATTAATGTGTTAGGCCTGCAGCTCCATGCCCTCAATATTTTTTTAATTTTCATAAAACTGGGGGTTGATTGATTGGTAAGTCCTGTTGGTATGTTTGGTATTGTCACGTTAAAGATCTCAGTTCATTCATATGCCGTTCCAGACAAATTCAATTCCTCTGAGACAGGTAGAGGTGTAATAAAGCTATCACCAAGCAAGGAGTGCTGACATCTTTGTGCATAAAAGGTGTGATAGAGTGGAGACATCCAGTTAGACTGTATTTTATTCAGCAGTTTCAGTAGATGCTGTTGAGCAGTTGCTTTTCTTTCTTGAACAGTGTTCTTCAAGATTACCTAGGGCTTTAATGTTTCACCTCTTTTGTTTAACTTAAATATGAGACTGGAGGAGACATAGTTTGTGGTATCCTTAGTGTGATGACACATCTTCACGTTCCTGAGCCCATAGCCTGGATAGGCATAAATGTATGTCTGTCCAGCCGGGTATTTTAGGATAATGTAAGTGGATAATGAGTGCTTGTAATGATAGCACTGAGGTGATGGGTTGGTTCCAGAAAGCAACCTTCATTCCTTGGGAAATACTGTGGGGATAATGTTTGCGCTTTTTTGGCATATGGGTTCTCAACTGTTCCTACAAAAAAATCAAAAGTCTGAGAAACTAGTTAAACACTTAGCCTGCTTTCAAATGCAGGTAGAATCTAAAATTGTTACTATTATGACAGCAGAGCAGGTTGCATCTGTAACTTGCACCTTCGGATCTTGCAGTGGTCACCCTTGCTTGGATCACTTCAAGATTATGGTCTGAAATGACTTCTTATGATGACCTTATCTTAAATCTATTAAAAGGCTGATGCTCACTTAAAGTATAGTTTCTTTTGTGTACATACTGAATCCACAAGCTGTGTTTACAATCTTTGGGTTTTTGATTGCTACGTTGACATTTAATGGCTTTGCATACACTTTGCTGAATGTGAATGTAATTACTCAGATGAGATGCTTCAACTGGAAACCTCACTGGTATCTGTGAGAAGATGTAGCAGTTAGAAGTATTTATTACAGCTAATGGACTTTAGGACTTTTTCTTTACAAAGTCTGTTTCAGTGGGAGTGTGTCTTTCAAGATTACAGAGGAAACCCATGTCTTTCTCTGTCATCAGGAAAACATAGGTGATAGCCCCATAAAAGCATTACTTTTCATTCATCTTGGACTTAGTGAGAAAGCATTTTGTCCATTGTGTGATTAATCAACTTTGCCTTGAGCAACAATTAATAAATTGGTTTTTTTCCACTTTGGATGGAACACTGTACCCAAGTAGAGTAGGGACAAAATTTCAAAACAATCTTGAAATACATAGAGAATGAGAGAGTCTGTCTCAGTCTGAGCTGGATGTTTGATCCAGCAAAGTTTTTCAAGTTGATAAGTAGCTCTGTTATTGGGGCAAGTGGGAGCATGAATGAGAAAACTATTTTATAATTGGGTATACTGAGGCATGTCTGCCTTAGTGGTGTTGCCAGTATGTCTTGGAGCCCTAGCAAAAATCCAGTAGTCCAATCTCTTGCTTCTTGCTATGGATTGATATTTATGAGGAACATTAAACTCCTTGGCACGCGATCACTTGTACACACTGTGATAAGCTCTGTGTGAAACCTGGACGTATGTGTCAGTTACAGTTTTGATGGATGTATAGTAATGAGTCATTTGAGTGAAAGATTGCTTAGAGGAAATTATCAGTAGCTACATCAGATTGAAGTGAAAGAAATCAAGAAGTTGCCAATAATCCTGTAAGCTTTTGGCTTGTGTATAGCTGCAGGCGAAGAAAAGGTAAATTGAGTATTGGGTTACACTGTTGGGTTAAGCTTCATGTTGGAGCATGTCATACTGTACATACAAGGCACTCTGTGCCAGCGTGGTAATGCAATATAGGAATCTAGTTAACCTGGCTGCTATCACTCCTCGGTAGCCTTCACTACTCAAGACATTACAAAAGAGAAAGGATTTTTTTGTTTTTTTTAAATAATGTGTCAGTATCAGTCTGTTCAACAGAATTGCATTGCACCATAAAAAAACGTGGCACGTATTTTAGTGATGACAGAAGAGATCTCCAATATTAATCTGGGAATGCTTTCAGATATTTAACACGAAGTTTGCTATATACTGAAATGTAATATTATCTACCTAGGGAATACCAGGCAGAAGAAGTTAAATATATGGAAATTAATCAAGGTTTGAGGTGCAATTTCTAAATTGAATTAGCAAGTACAGATTTCTGCTAATAGTTGCTCATTTCTTGCAAAAAAAAAAAAAAAAAGTCTTGTTACAAGATAGGTAATTATCAAACAGTTTCAGGCTCTTCTCTTATGCCTCAATTTTTAAGTAGAATGATTCTTTCTGTCGTAAGTGCTATTACATTTACCTGTGTGTAGCAAAAAAAATGCTCCTGACAGAGTTGGAGTAGGCTTTACATATGTAAGGTATGTACT
The DNA here is from genome assembly GCA_013397275.1 of Burhinus bistriatus. Taxonomy (NCBI): domain Eukaryota; kingdom Metazoa; phylum Chordata; class Aves; order Charadriiformes; family Burhinidae; genus Burhinus; species Burhinus bistriatus. Next base: position 296,038 of record VYXH01009954.1, on the reverse strand, counting down.
TGCATAGGTACAGCTTTGGAGAAGAATTTTATTTAATTTTATTCTGCACACATCTCTTGCAATTTGGTAAAAACTAATAATTTTGATTGTAAAAGGTACATAAGTATCTTATTTAAAATATTATATTACTTCAATGTAAAATTGAGTTTCTTATTGATTGCTTTGTATTTCTAGATCAGGGAGATTTGAAGTAGTTCATACAACTAGCATACAAAAAGCATTCTTAACTTATAGAGCTCCTTCCTAAATTTCTATTTACAACAAGGTATTGCATTTCCTTCTGAAATTATCCAGTTATCAAATAAATGGAGTACTATGTATTTTTGTACATACGCCTCCTGTGTATTTTTTTTATTGCATCTGTATGTTCACTTGCTAACTGACCATGGGTCTTTAAGTGATTATTTGGAGGCTATTGGGAGGAAAGAAAATTTTGTATGTGTTTAAGTTTATAATGTTGTGGATGATTTCTGTGGGTTAAGGTTTTAATACAATGCACAGGTGGCATTAGATGTCTGCAGGGTAGTTTAATCGTTGTAAAAATGAACTGCAAAATATACATATTATGATGCATGTTTATGCTATATTTGCAAACTCTATGAAGTCTCATAGTGACTTGTTTCCTTAATTCTACTGAAAGTTATAAAATATTCAGAATTCAACAATGACTTCATTCTCATACTGAGGTGTTAGCTTGTTGAATACAGCCTTTAATAGTAAGTTTCTGACTTGGCAAAGCTACTTTATTTCACTGTTCATAGAAATAAGTGGACGTTTGTCATGGAATATTAAAATACAAAATGTAATGTCTTTTTGTCTGAAAGGTTTGGTATACAGTATGCGCTCTTGACAGCTGTGTTATACAGTGCTTTCACTAAAGAATTTGAACACGGACTCTAACATAATACTAAAAAGGTGTTTGTTATTTTATCCATTAGCTGTAAAAATATTATAAAATTTATAAGCTTTTAATTAAGGAAACGGTGCTAAAAATAAAGACATAAACAAGGAAGGTAAGATAAGACTGCACAGCAATATATATGAAAGGAAAAATACATTTCTGGTGTTAAGTGGGTATCATTTCATCCTCATCCTGTATCACGATTTTAGGAATGTACAAGAAGTTAAGAATCTCAATATTTAAAGCAGATTATATGCAGCAAGTGTAAGTAGCACAGAGAGAATTATGCAAGTTTGTTTTATACTGCAACATAATAGTTGATTTGTTGATTTTAGATTTCTCATAACTTAGGAATGTAGTTTTCTGAAAAATGGCTACTTAAGGCAAATTGGTTGGGAACTGGTGGCAAATTAAATTAACATTAATTGAATTGTGAACCATTGTTGCTCCTGAGAGGTGCTCTGTAAAACCATAGAATGTGATCCTATGCTACTGAAACCAACCGTAGCTTTGCTGTCAATTTAAATAGGTGCAGGGTTTGGCTTAGAGCCACTTGAGTTACACTAAGTGGGCCTGTGGCATGGTTAGAAATGTTTTGTTTAATCCCTTTTGGTGTTAAAGTAGGATTAAAAATAATAGAAATTCTCTGAAGAGTAGGCTGAACTCCTTGACATGTTTATATGTTTGGTTTGAGATACTGGATAAGATGAGTTTCATTTTTTAAATTATTATTCAGGCAGGAATTCGTATATATATGTGGTTTTTGTCATTATTTTCATCCTTAGCTGTAAGGGAGCTAACCAGATTCACAAGTTAATTATACCTCAACAATTTTCTAATGTTAGATAGTTTACATTAACACATAGGAGACAATATTATCACTATACAAGCAGCCACAAATTTAGAGCAGTAATTATGCAGTTTTGATTCTTGGTTTTAACCAGAAAATCTAAGAATAAAATATCACAGTATTTCAGTAACTAAACAATTACAGTCTAATGTGTGATTCTCTTTAATCTCATAAAAATTTTTGGACGAGCGAAAATTGTTAGTCAGGGATTTACTCAAAATATGCTTTCTTATATAATCACCTGTTGCCTTTACCTCCTCCTTATGAAATGTAATTCCAGAGGTTCACTTACGGAGTTATATTAGTAAGAACTGAAAATGTACACTAAATGTGTTTTTTTCTTAAGTTATATATCATTAACTTTTTACTTTTATTGCTGGTATATTTATAACTGTGCTCCAGAGTTATAAATACTCTTTCCTTAAGCTTCATTTACATTTTGTGGCTGAATTTGGTATCATTTTTGACTATTCCACTTATTTCCTTCAAGTGCATCTGGCAGCTTTCTGGATTTAAGACTCTGGAGTCTCATGAGGTGAAACCTTGTGCATTTGCAATATTCTTCAGCATGGCCTTTTTTTTGACAAAGAGGTAGAAATATTTTGACAGGTATTAAAGAGGGGAACTGTCTTCATCCTAAATACAGCCTCTTAAGTTTTCCAATAAGGTATGCATAAAATTACTTTGCATGCTCTTGACTGCGGCTTCTCCCCCCCCGCCCCCCTTTTTTCCTGAGTAAATAGGTGTCATGAAGTTGAACTGAAGGGTCACAGTAATGAAAATGTGAATCTGGGTTGTCTGTCCCATGTTAGACAATGTGACTCTGTTATCAGTTTGGTGAAGAAAAAAGAGTATTCCAGATTTTTTTTTTTCCCCCTGAAAAAAATCCAGGACAAGCACATAGGTGATTTACTTTCTCATTTGAAAGTAAAGGTGAAATAAAAAGAACTTGCTTTTGCAAGTTGCACGTGTAATCAAAATTACTATTATGGCCAAGAACTGAAATAACTGTTGTTTCTCTATCTGACTAGCATTCTGAAAAGTGACATAAAAGGCATGGTTTTCTTTTTCTGGCAAAGTTCTGAATGATAGGCCTGTGATATTTTAGTATCTAGAAATGCAGACTAGTCACAACAATTGAACTGACTTAAAGATTCTGTGTACTTGATTTCTATCGTTTTGATTGGTTTTTTTCCTCTGTGGAAGTTTGTTAGACACCCTGTTCATACTGACTTATCTGAGCTTCAGTCATATCTTGTTCCATACTAGTAAGGCAGAAAGATCTGGTGTGAAATCATCACAGACTATAAAACAAGAAATCTATTTTGTGAAGTTGACATTGTAATGTATGCATTCTTAGAACACTTTTTGACCGACAAATTGAAAGCACACTCCAAAAAAAATTCTCAATGTGCTAAATTTTTTTTTTTTTTTTCTTTCAGACAAAATCCTGAAACTACCTTTGAAGTGTATGCAGAAGTAACCTATTCAGGAATCAGTTGCATTGGGAAAGGTATTGTTTTGCACTGTAATTCTACCTATTTATTGGCTAAATCTATTCTTAAGAACCATGTATTATGAGAAAATGAAGTATATTTAATATTATCCTGTACTAGCGTTTAAACATATCTTAATCACTGATTCTGCCGAATCTTTTACAGTTAGGACTAATAATGAGAAATTCTCGTCTCTCTCCCTGATTGTGGGCCATTTTATGATTTCTTTGACTGTTTTACCTTTTTCGTTTTTTAAAATAGAAATAACTTAATTAGGTTGAAAAAGTAAATGCATTTTCATATTTGTATTTGCTGCTTGCATAAGGAATGGGTAGTTTCAAAACAAAAAATACTCTAAAACTTCTTGTGTGGAATTTATTTTTACTTCCTCTTTCTTACTTGCCTACAGAAATACTTTTATCTGTTTCCAGAATTCTTTCTTTGATTAAATGATTTTGTCTAGAAATAAGGCATGAATACAGCTTATGATTTGGTTAACTATTTTTACCAAACATTGTTATCAAGCCATAATTATACAGGTATTTTTCTATAATATTATTTCTGACAAGTATTCCTATGTTTATGTGGGAGAAGTCCCATAAGTGCAAAACCGACATGTAAGTATATTTGTGACTTTTTGATTGCACTTTTTTCTAAACTTGAAGAACTTGATAAAATAAGCAAGAAAAGCAAAGAAATTTGTAATCCCAGAATTTAGTTCAAGATACTGTTTTGTGGGATCAGTCTCTAGAATGTTATGAAAAGGAGGGATGTCAACTAATTATGAGTAGGTGACATACACTGAAGTAATATTGCTTTTATCTTTTATGAAATGATCATGTGTGTACTGTATATATGGTATAATGAACTGATAGAAAGGATTTTTAATATTTTATTGACTGGAAAGCTACTTACCTCCTTTTGTATCTGTATTTGTTTGCTACAGTCCACAAAAGTCAAATAGCTGCAACTCTTTCCTTTACTGCCAAAGCCTCCATAGGAGTTGTAACTGGAATACAGTTTTGGCTTGTCCTACTGCTCTATGCCATCACGACTATTTGATGTAACTGCAGGAGCCCTTTTAATAACTGGTCTTTGTTTCTGCACATCTGACCTGGATTCTAGTGCCAGAAAATCTGAACAAATTTGACCATAAACATTACATTGTACAGTACTAGTGTCTGGGTATAATCTTCTCTTTGAAGTTTGTTTGCATCCCCCTGGAGGGATTAATTCCCTGCTGTGGGAAGGTGGGTTAAAAAGCACGGAAACTACTTTACAGGTTTTTAATTGGAGAATTTAGTATACATTTTGTTCTTTAAACCAACTGATTCTGTGTGAGTTTCACTTAGTTGTGTTTTTAGGTTTGTTGTGTGCACTTGTAGGTGCAAAATCTTCAGAAATATTTTTTAGTAAGTAAAAAAAAAAATTGTTTTAGTATTTCTTTTTACAACTTTTATATTCTGAAGTTACTAATTCTCTCTGAATAATCTTTTAAAAGATTTTTCCCAACCAATTTTTTTGTATTTAAGAGGTGCCCTTTATTCTTGGAAGTCTTTGATTTGTGTATCCCCAAATATTCTGTCCTTCTGTTCTAAATGAAGGTTGTTGTTTGGTTTTTCTCAGCATCAACTATATTTAACAGCTATACTGTCTCCCAGGCAAATCACCATTCTAGAAATATAGACCTAGAGACCTTCATTAGTCTTTTCTACTTCTTGGCTAGCTGTTCCATGCCAGAGGACCAAGAAGCTGTATCAACTTTTTTTTTTTTTTTTTTTTCAGTCAGGGAATGTATGTTAAATGGCAAGGAGCAGTTGCTGTTAAGAAAAGCAAAATGTGTAAAAGGTGTATAAGGAACAAATTATCAGGCATGTTTAAAAAAACATTTCTTCCCATGTAATGGATCCCAAAATTAACAAAGACAACTGTTTTTGAAGTTCGTGTCTAGTATAATAGTGCTATTGATCACTTACAATGCTCTTAATTCTTAAATCAATCTTCTGACATGGTCTTGAGGAGAATGAATTGCTCCAAAGCTGTAACAGTCCTAGTATGGGAGATTTTGTGGCTTGTGGGATGGTAAAGCATGCCTCTATTTTGTTTTATTCAAAAGTGTGTGTATGAACTGCAATTAAAAGCTTTAATATATTTCATAGTTCGCTTGAGTCTTGCTGAAATGGGAAATACTGACTCATGTTATTAACTACTGACAGACAATTGTATATTCAAGTAGCTTTATTGCTCATGTTATTGTTAACAATCTTGCATTAAATGTTTATTTGATTAATAACTTCTGAAATGAATGAAAGCAGCATTATCCATTGACTGTCTTATAGAATCCTAGAATCATTTAGGTTGGAAAAGACCTTTAAGATAATCGAGTCCAACCATAAACCTAACACTGCCAAGTCCACCACTAAACAATGTCCCCAAGTGTCACGTCTACACATCTTTTAAATACCTCCAGGGATGGTGACTCAACCACTTTCCTGGACAGCCTGTTCCAATGCTTGATATAGAAGACTCCCTCTTAGTTACCAAGACAGTTGATTGCAGAAGGAAAAAAATTTGTTCTGGACTCCAAGAAACACATCAGTAGACTGGAACAAGTTCAATGGAGGGCCACCGAGATGGTAAGCACTTGCACTGTGAGGAGAGGTTGAGTGCTGGGCTTGTTCAGCCTGGAGAAGAGTTCAGGGGACTTGAATAGCAGCCTTCCATACCTATGAGGAGTTCATCAAGGTGATATATCCAGTGTCTTCACAGCGGTGCATGGCAGGAGGACAAGAGGCAATGACACTGACTGAATCAAGAGGCGTTCTAACTGAATATCGGGAATGTGTCCACCTTGAGGACAGTCAAGTATTGGACCAGGTCACTCTAAGAGGTTGTGCAGTCTCTATCCTTGGAGGTTTTTAAGACCTGACTGGATCACAGCCTGGGCCGACCTCACACTTGGCCCTTCTTTGAGCAGGAGGTTGGACTAGAGACCTCGTGAGGTTCCTTCCAGCCTGATTTATCCTATGATCCTGAGATTTGATTCCTAGAAATGTAAGCTTCAGGAACATCTGGAGGATGTTTTGTACTCTTAATAAGGTATGAAGAGAAAACTTCATTGAAACTGAACAAGTTGAAAAAGCAAACATTGTTTTATTCCAGTCCAGGCAGAACTCTGCCAAACCACAATGAAATGTGTGAACTGAGAAAGGAAATGATCACTGGGTCAGCTCAGCTGTGGTCTCTGTCCTTTCCTCTCTAGGTCGTTTAGAAATAATGATGATCTGTGCTCAGCACTGGTGATTTGTATATTTCTGGCACATGAAGTCTTTGGTACGTTACACAATTCCAGCATTCAGTTGTACCTAAAAGCTGTGTTTGTGTTTTAATTTGTTGTATTCATAGATCTTATGTGGGGACTTATGGACTTTTCTTATTGGGTCGCTTGATGTAAATGTGGTATCTTTGTTTTGAGAACTGTGAAGCAAGATAGCTGCAACTGTGACTAGCAACATTAAGATGAATATTTGTTATTAAGAAGATAGTTCTTTAAGAGAAGGCAATTACCAAACCAGTTTTTTTGCCTTATGATTGTGATTTCTGTGGAAGCTGGGAATTCCCCTTAGCTAACTGAATCTAAGTTAGTGTGTGTGATGTTTGTGTTTTTTTTAAAGAACATTTGATATCCTAAAATTGAATGAAAATACAAAACTGCTTTCATCTTAACTTTGTTCCCTCTTTTTTTTTCCTTTCCTCTTTTTTTTTGGGGGGGGGCGTCTGGGATTCAGAATTTCTTCACTTAGTACTTCAATGATGCATTCATTCATGTTCTGCTTTTCAGTTTCATCAAACAGCACTGTTCTCTTGTCCATACCCTCTTCTGATAAAATGCTGATGCCTTCTCACCAGAAGACTAGGGCAGCAAAATAGAATAGAAGGAACGGAGCCTGCGTCTTTACAGTGACAGTACGTGGAAAGAGAGGAAAAATAGTCATGGTTTTATTTAAAAAATGGAATATTATTATGGGGAAAATACTAACTAAAACTTACAGTGTTAATACTTTCATTCTTTCCTTTGTAGTATTAGGTAAATACTGGGTAATGACTGTGACTCAGAGGAAAAGGTGCAGTTCCAAGGCTGATGCAGAAACCTGGCTAATAGGTTGACTTAGGTTAAATAGTCTTAACGGGTGCCTTTTGTGCAGTGGTGTAATTGGGATGGACTAAGATGCTACTACTGTACAGATGGGCACAACAAGTCAACTCTTCGACAAGTATGGCTGGTAACTTTGGCTTTCAGCCATTCCAAGTGAATAGAAAGATTGTTAGGACTTCCAAAAATTTGATTACTAAGACAAATTCCAATTCACATATAAGGCTTTAATATTCTCTAGCCTATGTGTGGGGTTTGTGTCTTTGCCTTTATGCATTTTAGTGCTGTGTAGTTCTGACAGCAGGAGAATTTCTAACTTACCTTATCATTTAGATATAAGGAGGCCATCTGCCTCACTAAATCCAGGTGTATTGCTTTTTGAAAAACTACAATCAAACAAAATTTTTTAGATTTTATCATGATTATTTAGAGCTTTCACTGATATGAGTTAACCTTGCTTCAGGAATTAAATGAAATACAGCTTTGAAAATCATAGATAGAGGGCAATAACAATACACCTTATTGCCCAGCAGATACCAGTAATATATTCTGGACACATCTATAATTGTATTAGTTTTCCTTTCTGCTGTGATACTTAAGTAATTAAGTATGACTTGGGAGAAATGAGTAGATGTATATTTTAGTTGGCACTAAAATACTTATTCTAGCACTTACGAGCACTACATGCAAGGTTTAAGGTCTACCATTATTACTGTCAGCATACTGCTTTATGTTATCTTATGTTTTACTGTTCACCCTAGTTTAAGAAAAATGTTTGAAACTAAACTTTGCTTTCAGGGCTTTTCGTAATCAACAATACCAAAATCTTTGCAGCAGAGGATGTCTGCGCTGTTTGTTTCATCACTGATGTAGCTGGTGCTTCTTAAATTCAAGAAGCTAATGGGTAACCGTTTAAATCTTAGCTGGAAATGCTAAGTCCTCTGGTGTTAGGGCAGTGTGTGTGCCATAAAATAGCACATTCCTAAGCAAATAATGTTGGATGTTCTAAACTAAAGGTACAGATTTCCATTTTAACTTATTTTAATAAGTTTTGATGATAAGTCAGTGTCTTTGGTGCATGATCTTCTCTCATTTGTTGGAACTGTTACATGCAGTGGATAATTTGAGGACAAAATAGATGCTTTGCATGAAATACTACTATTTTACTGGATTTCTTTTCCTATTTTTAAACTTCACATAGAGGAAGGGAAAATACATTTTATGAGATTTTGAAAGCCTTCTAATGGAGGGCTTGCATATTTGTCATGGCATCTCATAATAGTAAAACCACAGAAATTGAGGTAGTAAATTATAAAGAACTTGTTTCTTTTGCGAGTTATAACTGCTTAAGTTAGCTTAAGCACTTCTAGAAATTCAGTTGTATAGTACTGACATATTGTATGCTTGCAAGTAGAGTAAAGTGCATTGGAACTGCATTTTCTTTTTTTTTAACCTCAGCTAAAAGATTGTTTTGTTTTTTTGAGATGCAGAAGTAGGAAGAATCTACTAGCAATTTTAAATACCTATATAAAGAAAGCAAAAGCGTACTAACTACTTCAGAACTCTTTCTTTCAATTTTCAAAGCACTTTATGATCTTAAAACTGCTGCAGTTCATTCATCAGAAAGACTATATGACAAATTTAAGGAGCTTGCTGGACTTCAGCCAAAGATTCTCTCTTGTTAGATGGGGCTGGAAGGACAATTGTAGTCTGACTGTCAAACTGTTCATGTAGAAAAAGAGAATTTGTTAGTCTAAGGTAACCGATCAAAATAGTCTCTAAAGTATGAACGTTTGAAAGTAAATGCTCACAAGAGTAAGACACCCCCCACCCCCACCCCTGTCTGGGAGGAGGTGGCGTGCTTTTGTATGGGGTTTTTGTATTCTCGCCAAAGCAGACATTATAAAAGTATGTCAAATCTGTAGCTTTGCCATGTAGTGTGCCAAAAGGCCTTTCTCTCCAAGGACCTCATCTTTCATCTTTTTGTGAGTGTAGCATAAATTCTTGCTGTGTGTTCAAGAAAAAAGCTAAAATGGTTTAGTACAGCTAAAGGATTTCTTTCTTTTTTTTTTTTTTAAAAAAAAAAAAAACCCATGGTAAGTTAGAAACCTAAATGCGATAGCATGGACAAAGTGTAAGTATGTTAGAGTTTAAGAAATGTTCACTGGATTAGTAAAGGAAATGTAGTTTATACTACTTCTTTTATGACAGAATTTAAAAGGTCTTGCTGTAAGACTCTCCATGTGCTTCTTTCTTTTCTCGAAAACATACCACTAAGTTGAAAAGGGAGATGAATCTTAGAAGGAAACTATTAACTCTGAGGGAGTTTATCATTGTTTGAGAGAAAGGATGAAATTTGCATTTGAATTGGCTCTGAGAGTAGCATGTACTACTAATCTTGTTCCTACTAGAAGCTTGTGAGTAGTTTAAGTACTTCCTTCTTTACTTTTCATGTTCTAGCCTTGTGTTGTAATAGCTCTTTCCCTCCCTCCCCCCCTTCTCAGCAGATCACAAATGTTATAACTTAAACTAATCGAAGTCCTTAACTCTACTGGGAGAAGTCATGATGTGCTTGGGCCTTAAAATTATTCTGCAGTTGTCACTATGGTTTCCACGATAGGACTTTCACAGGTAGAGAGAACTAGCAGGTTTCTCCCTCTGCAAAATAGACATATTGTTACTTCTTAGCGTTATCTTTTTGTCACATGTTGTAATTTTAGATACCAGAGCAGTACCTCCCAAATAGATGAAGTATTTTCTTGAACGTACAGTTACTGGAGTAGGATTAAGTTAAGAGTTGGTAATTCCGAAGTTTGTAAACTTTGCTGTCAGAGCAACCTTTATTTTTTAAGGTGAAAATGTTTTGTTGGTTGAAGTCTGTCTGGCCTGTATTGAGAAACAGATAAATTACTGAAGGTTTAGGAATAACAAAGGAAGTGCAAAGTTTAGGTCTCTTTCCATTAAATAAGGGCTTTCTGTTGAACGTGTGCTGTAATTCAGGTATCACAAGTTTTTCTATCCTATCTTTAGGGTATTAGGTTGCTACACCTAACTTCCTAAAGCAGGATTGGAAAAGTAACCAAATCTAAGTAGATAGGTAGTATATGTGAATTCTAATTCTCCTAAGCTGCTGGTTTTTCTGTTTCCATTTGATTGCTTTTCTTCTAAGTACAAACAAGGTGGAAGACTTTCACAAAAACTTATGGAACTTACAGAACTTGCTAGGACTGCAGTGTCCAGATCAAATAAGTAGTCAAAACAGTCTGAACTGTTTTGTTTGAAGACAGTTCACAGTTTGGCTTTTACAGTATACATGAAATACATAACTCAATTTGAAGAGAAGCTCACTTTATGAAATAGTATTAGACTCTGTCATATTGCAAGTCATCATAAATTTTATCCAACACATTTTTAGGTGTGTTCTTAGCTGATGATACTAGATTTAATAAACCCCCAAAATGTTAATAACAAGCATAACTGAATGTTCTTCCATTTCTGTAAGTTATTTTGTGGGAAGAGGTCTGTTGTTTGTCCTTCTTGCTTCATGCTTTAACTACTTCTGTCTACAGTCTTTTCTATTTTACAAGTACTTACTAGTCTGCACTATATTGCTACTGCTGGCACTGTTTAACTAGACAGAAAATTCAGCACAGAGTGTCTCACTCACAAGACTTTAAACTCTTTTGTTGATTTATATTTTTTTAAAGGAGCTTGACATCTTCATCAAGTTCACAGTGGGCCTGCTTTGTTTGCTTTCTCTTGAATGCTTGATAAGATTTTTCTTCTATTGTTTTGTGCAGCAAGGACAGAACTTGCCATGGCTGAGGTGGTTTTTTTGTAAATCCACAATATGGTCATTGTCTGCTGCTGAATAATTGTGACTGCTTTTTGTACAACCAGAACTAAGGCTTTGGCTGTGAACAGATTCCTTCTTAGCGTGAAAAGAGACTAATCCATGTAAATACAGCCCCAAAATAAAGCTTTACAGAAAAAGGGAAAGGCTGCTAAGCAGGAGGGCAGAGGTCAGCAATTTAACCTTTAACCTAACAAATAAGAAGCATGAAAGTTCCCGAATTGGTTTACAAAGGCAAGCTCCTGTGATCTGTCAGTTTTTCTTTTCATGATAGAGTTGGGTGAGAAAACTGACTGACAGCTAGTGCCTTTTTAACTGCAGGTCGAAATTAACTGCTAAACTGAAACTTTTTTAGGGAGGTTTTTTTTCCTGATTTTTTAACAAATTTGCTAGCTGTACTTACAGTTTTCTTTGAATTTATAGAGGAGTTTGAGTCACTCTTTTTAAAGAGTTCTTGAGAGACTTAATTTAGATACCAAATACTACTGAAACATTTAATATTTCAGCATTTGAAGCATTTAAGAATTTGATTAAGCACTTGATGCAATTACCTTGCTGTTAATGTGCTCCTTTAAGATTGGGGCTGTTATTCCAATAACTGCAAAGAGATGATACTTTGAATAGAGCTGAAAAGTTGTTTTTAAAGGGGTGCGTGTGTGACTTTATTTAAGGGAGTAATTTTAACTTTAGTTCATTCTCAGACGCAGAATTTTCCAAGGTGGTTTGTTTTTGTTTGTCCTTACTTAATCACAACAGGTAATCTCATTAATGAGTGTTAACTTTTGCTTAAAGCTTAATGCATCTGCAATCAGCTGTTAATCTAGAGATAGAAATTTCTGTAAAGAACTTTTAATTAGAATGTCATTCAGATGAAAAAGAAACAAAGTAATGACTTTAGACTCCCCATAGATTAAGAATAGTGATTTTGGTTTTTTTTTTTCCTCATGTTGTAAGTGCTGTCTCAGAAATGACTGACATTTGGTCTATCCACAGTTGTACTGATGCTTCCTATGAGCGTCTTCAATAGAAATACAGGAGTTTAGAAATTGTGTCTGTTTAGTCTGTTGACACATAGGTCAGGAATTCTACCCAGAGTGCTACTTTAACGTGCAAACAAAGCAAATTTGGTAAAGCAAAAGATGGACTAGATCTATTTTTATTACTGATTGGTTTTGTTTTAGGTAGTTCCTTGCAAGAAGAGAATGTAAACTAATTCAGAAAGAGGGCTATCAGAATCCCCGAGGCAGTATTGTCTGCTTGTCTTTGGTGTGATATTTTTTTGTCATGAATGAAAAGAGACAGTGTCAGGTTTTCTTGTGGTTTCTTGTTGTTTTCTATTGGTTTGGTTTTGGTTTGTGGTTGATGTTTGTTTTTGTTTTTTTTTTTTAAGGTTGAAATAGAAAGAAAGATGACTTGAGGTTAAATTATTATCAAATAAGTGTGAAATGAATTCAAGACTACTGTTTTACTTCAGCAATGGTTGTAAAAAACCAAAATCAAACCAAATCCCAAACCCCACCTTTTTTGCTACCAGAGACAAGGCTGATCCTGTAGTATTCTACATGAAATGCTGTAGCATGCTCATTCACAGTTAAAGGATCAGTGTGTGGTACACTTCCCTGAAGCAGTGTTTGTGAATAACAGTGGTAAGACACATTTTAATCATAAAGAACTGTGCTATGGTCTGTTAATATCCTAACTTACACATTATCTGAAGACATTTTTTACAGTGAGAGTGGTGAAACCCTGGCCCAGGTTGCCCAGAGATGTGGCAGATGCCCCATCCCTGGGAACATTCCAGGTCAGGTTGGACGGGGCTCTGAGCAACGATCTAGTGGAAGATGTCGCTGCTCATGGCAGGGGGTTTGGACTAGATGGCCTTTAAAGGTCCCTTCCCACCCAAACTATTCTGAGATCTGTGAACCAGGGATATCACCTGCTCTCCGCTAGATTCCATCATTGGAGAGGGGAGAAAGAATGCTGCTGGATCCTGACTGATGAGTAAGGAGTTTTTTTGGCCCTGCTGGGACTATGAAGTTTTGGTAAACCATTTGTTAAAATTCCAGATGCTGCCAGATTATTTGCTCTTGGGAAGATGATTTTTATGTCTTTTTTAGATGGAAACAGCTTTTGATATACTTTTTAATAGGACTTATTTCATGGAAGAGTGGATAGAAACCAAAGTTGAACTGCAGTATTAAGGATGATAACCTTGTATGGAGGGCTGGGACCAAACAACTGATAGCGATAATCTGTTATCTGGAATGGGTTATAGTCTGGAGAGTTCATTTGTTTATACTTCCCTAAGGATTTAAAAAAAAAAAAAAGGCAAAACCCTCAAAACCCCCAATATTTGAGTTGGTTGTGATTCTTCTGAACTCTTCCATGACTGGCTATTTGTAGTGTAATGTTCTCTAATTTGATGAACTAACTAGTAAAAACAAATGATGCATAGTATAGATAGTAAAATAATAGAAGACTGTATAGAAGTACCCTGTAGAACATTGTAATCGGGGTGGAAATGAGGAGGAGGACTGAAGAGTCCTATTTACTGTGCCAAAAATGCGTGGTCTGCCCCAGACTTCATCAGCTGTTACAGGACATACATCTAGGGAAGGAAGGGCGGGGGGGGGGGGGAGGGAGAAATTTCAGTGAGTGCTTTTAAAGCAGTATCTTGGATATTGTAGCCAAAAGTAATTCCACACTGAGAATTTGTGCTAGGATTTTAAGTGGTGGTAAAGGGAATTAGACTCAACTCCCATTGCATTCTACTGGGATTAAACTGAATCCCATCTTTACTTCCTTTGAAGAGTCATTTATGTTGAAACCATACATAGTTATGAGTATAAACAGTGGTAACATTACCTTTTTTGAATCGATTCTTAGATCATTTTATCTCCTAAGTAAATAATTACTCTTCATTGATGTCTAGTTGACCTGTAAGATACTTGTGAAATCCCTGAGATCTGCTCCAAAGATTCTAAAACCAGATCATCACTCTGTGGAAAAACACCTATGAAAAATAGTTAATGCAGATTCAAACCAAATGCTAAAATGTGAAGACAAAATAGCTGATTAAGTATCGCAGTATAGGTATACAGTAGAATCAGGCTTCTGACTTTTCATATGCGTAAGCTTCATATTTGACTTAATGTTATTTAAATCATGTGCTTTATCTTTTTGTGAATATGGCACTAGGACAGTGCAAGCAAGTAGGGAAAGAAACCAGGATGTGAGGCACAGCTCAGTCAGAACAGAAATTAGCTTATGCTGTCTGTCTCTTCAATAAGCAGTTGAAGAGATGGTAGAACAGAACTGGCCTGTGGTAAAGGGCAGGATCAAATTATAATAAAATATGGCAGAGTAAAAACATGCCCCCCTCCCCCCCAACAAAACACAACCCCCAAAACTTTCCTTTGCATTAAGTATGAGATTTTCTTCTGAAGTTGCTCTTCGCTTGCACCTAAAGGAGTATCTGATTTTATCTGATACTTGCCTGTTGATCATTCATTCAGTTTACTTTGAAGACGAGTTTACAAAACATGTTAAAAAGATTCAATAGGGTAAATAATTCTCTATTAAAGCTATAACCTACATCCAGAGATGCATTAAAATTCATACTTACAGTTACCACAGACTAATGTATTGATCTCATCTCATCCCATTTTATCTAGAGGTGATATTTGAACATGGGAAAAATGTTATAGCTATGTTTATTTTGCTTCATTGTGATTAATGTCCTTCTATGCTAAAGATAATGTTATGTTTGTCCTGTATATTTGTTGCTTTTAATTAATGGCTTAAATTCCTTACTTGTGTTTGTGATAATCTATCATCTGCTTTTGTACACAGTAGTGTTAAAATTGTTTTGATTACGGTTTAAGAAAATTTACTTGTAAATTATTCACTAAAAATACATACCACTTCAGTGTATCGTAGATTCCGCCAGTACTATGTAATAAAATAGCTCTTAAAGATATTTTCTGCTGGAAAGAATTAACATGTTAAAACAGAAGTGTATAGCTTTGTGTGTACCTTGTCAGTATTCATAAACAAAAATAGATGTAGTAAGTAAATAGTATTATTTAACGTGTTCAACATGTTATTCTTTAATGAACTGCAGAGGTAAAAAGTAGCAGAATCTCACAATTTGCCATCTCTCTTGCATGGAGATTGCATAAAGCATGCTTTGTTGCACTTATAAATACCAAATGTGGTATCCAGCAATACAGTAATTACAGCGCTTTTCATTTTGATGTATTTCTTGGTTGCTTTGCTTTACCCTGGATATGGGACTAGGTCCTTCACTAAATCATCTTGAAGCAATTCTGTATCTAGACTAAATCCTTAGAATACAGTGGGTATCACATGGACAATTAAAATTGAGTATTGACATGTTTTTAAAATAGTCATACATCTCATTTTTGTTTATCTCAAAGTTTTAAAAACCTAATGACCTCATTGCAGCTTGACTATAATTACCATGTTTAAACTTCCATGCATTTTTTAGTTTAAACAGCCTTTGTGTTTTTTTTAAACCAAAAGAAAATTAATGAGAAGAGACAAAGAGACATCAAAGAGGTTTTCCCTCTGATTGCAGTGTTAGAAGTTTTGCCTGAAAATAGGTTACATTTCTTCTGTTTTCAGCTGAATCCTCATTAACTTTACATTTTAATGATGTCCAGAGCAAATTATACGATTATGGTAGATGCCTTAAAGGGAAGCTTAAAGGACACCTTTTTAATGTTTGTTTCTTTATTGGTGGCAGTATTTGCACCAGTATGACAAACAGTGTTAGAATGCTAAAAGTAATCCCAAAACATATCAGAAATATCTTCCTTTTTTGCCATATTTGTAGTATAAGTACCTTTATTTAATATTTAACACAAGTGGAGGATGTTAGGGGGATATATTCATCTTGGTAGAAGAAAAATGCAAATCATGTCCTTTGAAAGAGTTTACAAATTACTTCTGCATCTTATAATCAGTTTAATTTATAATGATTAAAAAAAAATGGAGACAGATGATGTAACAAAGCCTCTGAATTGTTTTATTTTCTTGAACCTTCGAAGGAGAAGACGATTGAAGAGTTAATAAAGTGATAGTTTGTATTTTTACAATGACATAAAATATTATTGGGGGAACTCGGTGGAATTTCGATTTATTCCATTTAGGGGAACACTATTAGCAGCAGTTCTGTGTTCTAACGTACCTCTCCTACTAATAATTAAGATTGTGTAATTAACATTTTAGATGAAGCATCTTGTTGTATCAAATGCAGCAACAAGAACTTGTATTTGGTATACTTCAAAGAAGGTTGACTGAAATTGGCAATAACTTGAACGGTAGTTAAACAGTTGAGAATCCAGGTAGTCCAAGATAATCTTATAAAACAAAAACATATCTTAAAAAAAAAAAATTGCACCTGATCTCCCCCAAAATATAGAAATTTTATATTAACAATTTTCTGCTCCCCTTCTTCCCCCTCACACCTTTACCCCATGGAAGGATATGTCATTTCTGACTGTAGCTCAATGAAAAGTTAGACCAAAAGGTCTTGCGAAAAGTGAGGTCTTCTGTTTCCCTGTCCTGACACATGGTGTCTGTGGTTTATGAATAGTACCTTTGACTGTATTGTGCTGCACTCTAATCAATAAACTAGATTTTTGGGAGGTGGGATTACGGTGAGGGGGTGGGAAGAGGAAGAAATAGGAATGTCCCAGAGCTCAGCTATGAGGTGGGACTCAAAATCCAGTTGACACAGTGAAATGTTATTATTTAAGATCTTAAAGGTTAGTACTTCATGACTACATTGCCATAGCAGAAATGAATTTCTAATTAATCTCTGATTATTCCTATAGATATGGCTCTGCTTGGCATATGATTTTATGAAGCTGATGTCCCACATCTATATATTCAGTATTTCAGATTGGTATTTCTAAAAATTGTCTTTGCAATGGAAGCAATATTTAGTACTTGGTTTTGATAAATTCAACCTCCTCGTGTGTTCCACACTCTTAATTCCTGAATGACTGGCTGTCCACTGTAGTGTTATCCAAAGTGTGGTATTGCTGTTCATCTGCAGGTCTATGTTCTGTAGTTGAGTGGAACTGCACTTGCATATGGTCATCTGCTATAAGTTGCTCTTGAGAGCTCAAATTTGTAATCATGACTATCAAAAGAATGTGTTTTGTCCTGAGAATTCCACCTTAAGGGTGCTACAATTTTATGATCTGCTATTCCACTGAAATTTGTAGAGTGTTTTAGTATCTTGGCATATGTGCACACAGCTCTTGTGTAAATGAAACTTTCCCCTTTATTTTTAACTCGAACAAATTTTTGCTAAATAGTACCTGGTTGACTTCTTCATCCTTGATTTAGACTACTGTGTCTTGATGGAAGCATTTTATATGTCCATCATTAATAAATAATTGCATAATGCAGGAGTCATTAGACAAAAGGAAAACTGAACTTAACCTTTCCATGTCAGTATGATTCTCACATACTCTTTTTTATATTAATAAATTTTGTTTAGAAACTGTTCAGAAATGTAAATTGTCATGATTGTCTAGGAGTTACGCCAGATGCAAACTGTGCATCCAGCTTGGTGCCTCAGGTGATCTCTTGTTAGAAAATGGGTTTAAGTCTTTCAAATGTTTGGTGCTCTGTAAGCTTGAAAACAGCTTCTTAAAGTGGTGGTTTAAGTTCCTAGTTTAGCTTAAATCTGTTAGCTTTGATGCCTTCTAATGTAACTTTAGTTTGAAGATTGTATCACTAAAGAAGAAAAAGTTGAGTGCTGTTTTCTGGCTCTTTCTCACCTTTGTTGTGTACTTATCAGAGAATTTACAGTAACTTAATCTTTAGTTGAGATGCATAATAAAAATAATGATTAACAAGCTCTAGGTGACAGAAAGACGCGTACGTTACTATTTCCTTGGCATGCAGGATTTTGTATAGAATCATATTAGCGCTAAAAACCTGAAATGTTCTTCCTGCAGTGTGGCTATTTCCAGCCAGTTACGTGCTAATGATAATGCAAGGTTGAAACATTCCAGTCATTCATACTCCTGTCCTCCCTTTGTCATACGTATTTCTTTGCTCAGTGTTTTTGCCTTATTTCTTTTGCTTTGTTGTGGTCAATTCAGTCAGTATAATAGCAAAGACATTGGCTATTTTTTTTCTTTAGTAGAGAGTTATGTTAGAGATATACTATAACAGAGATAAGAGCTATTTATGTCCTAAGCTATTGATTTTTAATTAATGTTGCCTGGGCTCATACATGTTGGCAGAATTGCTAACAGCTTGTGGCATTTTTTAATTCACATCTTCTTTTTTGGTATTTTGACAGTGTCATTCATATCTCATGAAAAAGTACCTTGTCAGGTTAAATGTGTTAAAACACCGAGGGAAAAAAAAAAAGAGAGAATGGAACATAGGGCTGCTTAGAAACCTTGATCCATTGCCAAAGTATTTAAACAATTTAGTGTTTTGGTTTTCTAGCTCCAAGCTGCTTCTCAAATCCCTTGCTAATTAATCCAGTTAATTCTTTGTAGACTAACTGTATGCAGGGCTTTTTCTTGTGCTTCTATCACTGAGAACCCTGTTTTGTTTGAAGCAAACCTAAGCTCGCTTATAAAGGTTGTAGTAATAAAGTGAGTACTTGCAGATGTAAATACAGTGTTTTGAGTCTTTTTAAAAGGAGTTGTGTTTGTGTGTGTAACTTCTAATTTAATCTTTCATGTTTAAAAATTAAATATATATGCTTTTATAAAAAGATGGAGAGAACTTTGTCATTAGCTTGATCATGTAAGAAAAGGCAGTAGAGCCTCTATGGAACAATTATGACATGAAGTATTGGTGTTGTGATATTACAAGTAGTGATATATGTTTATTTTTCAACAAGTAAATTCCTGTAAATGCTGTTTGTTTCTATACCCCAAAATGGATGATTGGATATAGGGCAAATAAGAGATTTTAATGGGAAGGAGAGTTTTTAGAAATGACCTGTTGATACTTTGTGCTCTAATCAAGAGGATTCAAAGGTGGTATGAATTCAGAACTGGAAAAAGCAGCTAGGGAGCAGAGAGCTTAGAAGCCCAATTAGACATGGTGTGAGATAACGAGAAAAGAGTATACACTCCTCAAGGTGTGCTTGTCTCTGATAAAAGCAGCTACAGCTCTTGAGCTTCCTTCTAGTTTTTAAGATTTGTTGAAAACTGCTTCCCCTCGTCATACTGTTTATCAGTGCTCAGCCTAGGATTGTGTGCAATAAAGCAAGCGTAGCTGTGGCTATCGGTGATGTTTCTGCCAAGCACTGTGGGAAAAACAGCTTCGAATGTTCTACTCCCTCAGCTTTCTCAGTTATTTTGAGAAGTTACTTCTGAGGACTTGTTGTCTGTGGGACACAGCTTTCCCTCCTATTCTGTGTAACGCTAGAAGTTCTTGCAAATCAGTGATGATGTGCAGATATTGGAGGCTACATGTGTGCTGCCAGCTGGCCGTAACAAGTTACGCTCCTTGTTTCCTTAGTCATCCTCAATAGATTTGCTTGTCAGCACAATGGGAGTCAATGACCACCTGCACTTCAGCACCTTGTGGACCAGCCTGTGGAGAAAAATTGTGCAAGTGGATTAAAGTTGCATTTATAGATTACCTTTAGAGTTGGTAGTGAAGGAAAAAATTGTTTTCAGCAAATCTGCTGCTCAGGGTGGACAGATTAAAATAGAATTGGCAGAGGTCTTGAAAAAGTCTGAAAGTGTAGTTGGGAGTTTGTTGGGAGTAAAGCTGAGCAAGGAAAAGAGAAAGGAAATTAATGAAATTGCTAGTTTTATATACACCTGATTTCCAGGACTTGCTAATAAACCACTATGACATGATTATGAAATGTTCCTCCTCAGAACTAGACTAGTCCATGATCTCAGGAGCATCTTGATAGCTGGATATGTGCTATTATACATCTTGGAAGTATCAGATATCTTAAAATGTTCCTAGTCCGTTTCTATTTTGCAGTTAAAAATCCTTTTGATAATCTTGCTTTTTCTACAGTAACAAGTGTTTTAAAATTTTTCAGTGAGATGATAAATTTCCTGTCTAGTTGCACTGAGTATCAGCAAGCTCCTCTATATAAAACAAATTATTCTTCATGCTGCTAGTACTACTTTAAATGTGCTAAACTTCCTTTCTCAGAGGCCTTCTTTTTATTATAGCATCACACATGGCATAAAGTGAGTTTTGTTAATAGTAGCGGAAAACATTGCAGATATGAAATGGGTCAATACTGCAAGTGTAAATATACTCACAGTTCTCTTGCAGGGCTTGATGCTGTCCAGTTAATGAACTTTACTCCAAAAGAAAGAAGTCATTCTGAGTAGCTGAACACTCAGTGATTTTTCTTTTTATTTCATCTCACGGTCCTTAGCTAGATGAGGTGTATTTTTCCACATTGGGACCTCTCCCCCTGTCCTATCCCCCATCGTCATCCCCGCCCCCCGCCAAGTTCTGAATACTGTTCAAGAAGTTCAACTTCTGTCTCTACACATCTGACTCCACAGAAACTTTTTGCAGGAGAGTATAGGAGAGTATATTGAATGCTTTTCCTGTTTTTACAGACCTGCCTCTCATTTAACGCTTCAGTTCGTAGGCTTTCACAAGACCTTGGTGATGCTACTGCAGGACGCTCACTGTGACCAGCCTCTGATTTTATTTTTTTTAAACTTGCTTCCAGCTTACTGGCCTTTATGAATTTTCATTACTATTTTATAAATGGACAGTGCTAATATGACTGATAAGTTGAGATGGGCGTGTTCCACAGTTCAAGCTGAAACAGAAAGGTGAAATTGAGTACTGAACAGTACAAGGCTACCTTCTGAAGTGTATCAACAAAGTAATTATTGCTATCTTTTATCTAAAATCTTGTATACCTTAAAACTTAGGAGTGAGTCGGTGACCGTTGAAACTATTGGTCAGTTAGGATCATCTAATACCATGTATTTCTGTAGTTGTAAATGCATTATGCGTGAAGCTTTAAGTATGTGTACATTGTTGTAGAAACCACCACCATAGTATTACTCTTTATAATAATGTCTCCCCAAAAATGATAGCTGGGTTTGGCTGTCATTTATTGATAATGAAACATATATGAATCATTATATGACAGATAGGATGTATTTTACTATACATTCCAAAAAGTATGTAAGTTAACATCTCCGCTAAAGAAAACAGTAGAATTAAGAATGGGATTTTCAGTTTACTGTGTCACAATTTCATTTTTGATAGAATGTTTTTTTCTATTTCAATGCCATTTGCATAGTTAAAGCATCCTGAAATAAACAGAGATGCAATAATAGAAACTTTGAAGCTGTCAAACCCCCAAATGATTCTGAAGAGCTTGTTTTCTGTAAAATCCTGTATTGCTATGCAGGGAGATTCCCATAAGAGATGATACTTGTGCAGATCAATAACACAGAGTGATGTCGTTGGGAGCTGGTGGTGCGCTACTAAAGTAACACATGATAACTTTGAAGCTGAAAACAGTTTGAGACTATCAATATTGCAAGTATGAAAGTAAGGTCAGGGTTTTAAACATTATAAAGTTACATAGCTTGAGGCTTAGAAATCAGTATTCGCCATTGCGTGTTTAACAAAGACGGTCTTCTCTGTGTAGTTTAGGCAGTTATAGGATTGCTGAAGAGTAGGGTTGGTTTTTTCTTTTTTAGAAATTTGTTTTTTTTCTTTTTTAGAATCATAGAATCATTTAGGTTGGAAAAGACCTTCAAGATCATGTAGTCTGGTTTTTAGTACAACACTTCAAGAACTTATGGTTGGCTAGAACACTTTTGTTCCAAGTGCTTTTTGAGTCAATTCAGATTAAACCTGAAATGTGATGGTCCATATAACAATGAATATGTTTCTGCAGTACTCGTATGTATTTGCCTAATAATATGTCTATCTGAATTTATTATGGTTGGTGAATTTTGGAAAGAGATTAAAAAAAAGTTAGATGACTGTGAAGTGTTCTGTAATACATGGAAAATATAGGTTAGTAGCAAATTAAAATGGCCATAATATCATTAAAACTGAACCCAAAAATGGTGACAATAAAGCAGTTTTGAAAATGTTTATAAAACTCAAAGTATTTTCTAGTAATGAAATGCCTGGCAGTATATTGGAAAATACTATTTGTTTTCATTAGCAATTCCTGTAGGCTTTGTAATGTACTTGATTGATTGCCATGGACACATTTGTGGTTTTACATGAATTCCTTGTAATATAGTATTTCTAAAAAGCAGTATGACATTAAAATGTTATTCCCGGCTTTCTTCAGAACAATAAACAGAATTTAAAATCATCTGATTGACACAGAAAAATAGAAAATGTGACTTCATGTAAAAATTTCTTTTAAAATCAGTTGAATAAGGATTTTTTTGAATGAAGGTGCTGATAAATATGCCAATGTTAGGTATGAATTAAGTTGGCTATAAACGCTCATTTTTTCAAATGTAAATCTTTCATTTGCTGTAAAAAGCTAGCTTCAAGAAATTGTTTTGGGCTACGTATGCTTGAACTTTCAGCAGAAGCAGTAATCTTGGGAAAGCAGATAGGCATACATAAGCAATTTGAAATACATGTCTTGTAAATATTAAAGAGGGTGACTGTTCCTTGTAAAAATGTCACAACTCTAGTTGCTCTGGTCTTATCTTGCGTAACTTCAGAATTTGCAGCCTGGAAATATAAGTTAAATCGGCAGATTTACACAATCACCGCTTTTGTCTGGTGGTGTTAAACTCTAGATGATGCACCAACTCCGGATTAATTTTTTGCTACATGTGATGAAGGTCTGTTTATTTTTCTTCCTTTATGGCTTCTGAGACTTAAGAAAAATCTTATCTTGTAAATCTACTCTGTTTGATATTGGCACTTCCAGATTGTCACATTTAAGTCATAGCATGAAATATTAGTTAACTGTTTCTTTCATATTTTCAGGACAAGGAGGGCTTGCCAGCTGCTGTTGAAGTGAAGAGGCTGTCACCAGGCAACTCTGCTGTCTCAGAATATAAATACAAAGAGGCAGGAGAGAAATCAATTCAGTATTCATGGCCTGAGCAGTTGAAACATATCTCTATTAAATTTATAGAGTGGTGAAAAGGTTACGAGGAAAAAAAAAATATACTGATCAAACACAAATAAATTTAAAAAAACACTAAAACCAAAAAAAAGCCTACTTAAAGTAGGTGTTCCTATTCAACTTCTACTTTTAAACTCTTTTGTATAATTATTTCAGGCAGCCTGTAAAATGTTTCAAAACACTTCATATTTAATTTTGTAAGCCAGGCTTTGTGGATTTCTTGAACATTGAAGTAGGATGTTACCTAATTGTACTTTTTGCAAGTTTTAGCTGCTGTATAATTTGCTGACTGAAATTACAGGGGGAAACAAGAATTAAAAACATAATCCATTCTAAATTTGCTCCTTGAAGGCCTCCTGGAGTTTGACTTAGATTTCCAGTAATACTAAATTTCTGGGTTGGCTGAAGAACAGATGGTTATGAAGAGAAATAGCCCCTTAAGTGCACAGTAAAGCAAACTCAAAAGATTCATCAGCCATGCTTTAATGTAGAATTGAGGTATCACCAAAGTAATTAAGCATTGCATATAAAAGATCTGAAGACCTCAAACGAAGATGGGAGAAACATGTAACAAACAAGACTTGAAATAAGTACTTTTTTTGTCTTCTGGTTTTGATCTCTGTTATTTTAGCTTTAGCCTGTCCTGTGCATCACCTTTTTATAGTTCTAGCTTTAGTTATCAGTATCATCAGTTTAAAAATTAATCTGGACTGGAAGTTTTCTGCTCTTCTTTTTAAATAAATAATTCCAAGTTTTCTGATCACTGAAGACGCCTTACGCTTTCTAACGTCTCCTTATTCTTACAGTCTAGAATGTTAGTGGAAGAGAAATCAATCTGTACTGTTATACAACTGTTGTTTTGGTTTTTTTAACTGATTTCTTGGTATGGATGAAACAAAAGGTGTTAAGGATTTAATACAGAGGTAATTCCCCAACCGTATTTCATATATTGAACGCTCTGTGCTTGCAATGCAACTGTTTCACAACTTCCATTAAAAGAATTGGTAAAGTTTTGATTAAACCTGGCACCATTCCATATAAGAATCTAAGAGAGTAAATAATAGCAGTTGAAGATGGAATGTGTTACCTTATAAAAGGGTCCAACTAGTCTGATGCATAAGTGTTTCAATATCCTTTTACTTATTATCTGCCAGATCTTGACTCTGACGCGTGTGTTTTCTTCAATCCATTGCTTCTTGATCTGCTCCTATTACAACTTAATGCTGTGGAAGGGAAGAGCTGATCTTGTTCCTTGGGAGAGCGATGACTGACTTCATACTACAGAAGAGATTTGAAATAAAATATAAACTGTACCAACTCTTCAGTTTTTGTGGTTATGTTTGCATTAACATTTAGATCAGAGCTAACTTCAGTGGTTTGGTTTTGGTTTTTTGTGTTTTTTTTTTTTTTGCTATCTCCAGTAGAACAANTTTTTTTTTTTTTTTTTTTTTTTTAAATTATCATCTGTTTATTTCATGATATTTTAGCTCTTCATATGGTATTGAAACAAAAGAATAGACTCTTTCAAAGTTGTAACTGTGCCAGAGGAAACTGGAAATACTATTCTTAGCTCTACTACTTTTCTGTAGCGGAATGTCCATGTGATGCTAAGTGCCCTTTAAATGGCAATGTGGACAGTTCGACAACTTGACATGACACCAAATAACTGATGAGAAATTGCTAAGAGGAAACTAATGTAGCCTCTTCTTCCTGTAAAAGGCAATAAATGTTTTTCCTGTCATCTTATCCAAGAAGTGAATGTTGTTTCTATTTTGTATTTATTGTTCTTTAGTTTTTTAACAGGATTGTAAAATGAATTTAACCAAATCCGCCTTAGATGGAAAGTTGGTTTGGATCCTAGAAGCAGTGAAAGTCTCTCATTTAAGGTTTACTCGGAATGTGCCATAAAGCTGCTGATGGACTAATGCAGGCACTGGAAAACTGATGTGAGGTCAAGGGAGGTGATTCTGTTCCTCTACTCCGCTCTCGTGAGACCCCACATGGAGTCCTGCATCCAGGACATGGACCTGTTGGAGAGGGACCAGAGGAGGCCACAAAGATGACGCGAGGGCTGGAGCCCCTCTGCTGTGAGGACAGGCTGAGAGAGTTGGGGGTGTTCAGCCTGGAGAGGAGAAGGCTTCAGGGAGACCTTATAGTTCCATTGCTTAAAGGGGGGCTTACAGGAAAGATGGGGAGGGACTCTTTATTAGGGATTGTAGTGATAGGATGAGGGGTCACAGCTTTAAACTGAAAGAGGGTAGATTCAGATTAGCTATTAGGAAGAAATTTTTTATTATGAGAGTGGTGAGACAATGGAACAGGCTGCTGAGAGAAGTTCTGAACATTGGCATGTTGGATGAGGCTTTGAGCAACCTGGTCTAGTGGGAGGTGTCCCTGCCCATGGCAGAGGGGTTGGATCTAGATGATCTTTAATGTCCCTTCTAATTCAAACCATTCTATGATTCTGTGAGATCAGTTAGGAACCCAGCCACCTCAGCTGTACTGAAACATAAGGGCAGCTTTGACAACTTTTGCCAGTTCTTGTGTTGTTAGGGCTATTACATCTCCATATTGTGCAGAATCATTTGAATGTTAAAGGTAATTCTCTTTATTCTGGAGAATCGTATATGGCCTTAAGTGAAAATCCACGAGGAAGTTGTAGCTTAACTGGCTTTATTTTGGAGGGAATTTTGTGTAAGATACTGCTGAACACTGCCTACGAAAGTTTTGCTCCTCACTGCCCCTCTGGCTCTTGATGTGTTAATAATATAAAAACAATTATGGAAATCATAGTGATTTGCTTAATCTGTTCTGGTTTTCTCTCTTCCTTCCTGTTTCCTATGATGTATATTTTATGTTGCCTTTGCTCTCAGTATTTCCTGCTTTTGGATCATTTTACTGAACTCTGAACAGCATTTTGTGTGTGAGTTGCAAACCCTTATATTCTCTTTCTAGATTAAACTGTTGTGAAAAGCGTTTTCCTGTTACCAGTGAGGTTTTTGGCACTTGCAGGGCAGACTTCCAAATGTTCTGTTAAGAGAGAGAGGCAAACTTGCAAGTCTGTGTTACGGCGTTAATGTCAATGGACTCATTTGAACAGCAGCTGATGTATATAGTACTTGCTGATTCACGCAACTGGTGATTGTACATCATTCACAAAAACTTCAGGAAGTGAGAACGATAGGTCAGGGGCCACTCGTTTATGCCTAACTTGTCACAAAGATGTGGACTATATCCTAGAAATGGAATATTTGTTTGAAATGTGATCGGCTAGGTGAATAGTTTCATTGCATACCATTCTCCTGTGGGTTGTATTTTGGATATTGAACCTGCTATGTAAGCTTACTGTGCATATTGATATTTTGGGGTAACTTCGATGCATTTTTGTGCTGGCAGGTTGGTTTTTTGTGTGTTTGTTTGTTTTTTTTTTTTTTAAATATAATTTGTAA
>VYXH01009954.1:258879-267258 GCA_013397275.1 Burhinus bistriatus | reverse complement strand
TTGTTTGTTTTTTTTTTTTTTAAATATAATTTGTAAGACATTCTTACAGAATTTTCTTTGACATCTTTGTTGTTTTCTGACTTGTACACTTCTAGAATAAGGAGTACTTTAAGAAGAAAAGAATGAAGTCTTAAAACTTCACATCCAGAAAAACGTAATTTTTATTCCCTATGTATTTTCTGCCGGAACTTGTTCTGAGGTTTCTTTTCTGTCNTCAGAAGAAATAGGCTAATATGAATTGGGTTTGTGTAGTTAACTCTGGGAAGTATTTTTCTGATAATTTTTTTGAAGAACTTCCTTGGTTTCATAATTTCCATACACTTGAAATACAGACCAGTTTGAGTTGTGCTATCTTTAGAAGTAATTAAGCATGCCTCTTTTAAAAGCAAAACTCTTCACTTTATGATGTAAGGAAAGTTGAGAGTAAAAGAGCAGCATAGTTACACTAATATGCCATTGTAGCATGTTCCCATCCTGTCATCTGGAAAATTAAATCAGGTTACAGCATGGATTAACATCTAGACTTGTGAGGAGGGGAAGGTAGTGTCTTAAATGCCATGAAATTGAACAATGGGATTACACAGTTCACAGCTAATTTCAATATTCTTGTGTATTTGGCTTTTTGTTGAACAAGATTCTGTAGGGAGAGGCAGTAATGGGTTTAGAACTTGGAAACATTCACCTATTTACTAAAATACTAACAATAATAGCTTGAATATGGTTGAGTAATCAATACAATGCTCTACATAATATGCATAGATGTGAGGTAGAATCTCTGCTACTAGAGGGAAAAACTAAACGTGTTAGCAATGAAAACTGTATTCAGCTAGTGTGGAATCAATAGTTTGTGTTAGCCATTTGTTGATACTCTAAATGCGTGGCAAGGAATCAAAATGCTGCTGTGACAGCACAGAAAAGTTTTACTCTTCTAGCAGTGTCTTTTCTTACCCCTTTTCAAAAAAAAATATGTTCAGTTACAAAAATTTCACATATTGTTCCTATGAGAATTGATTCAGTAGTTTTCCTCAAAAGCACCTCTTAAAGTAGTTGCGAAGAAAACTGCTTCAAAAATGACCATCTGATCCGTTTTGTATGTGTTTTTCCTAACTGATCCTCCCTAGAACAGGGTGTCTGTTGTGAGTAATAAGGGCTAGGGGATCTCCAGGTCTTTGGCCAACCTAGACTTCATGGGCAGCAGCTGCTTTGTATGGAGCTGTATCCTGTGGGCTTACGGGGATGTGCATCAGGTTGGTAAGTGAACCCACTCTGACTTCGGTGAAGTCACTTGTGAATCTTAAGGAATTCATATGACGTGCCATTGGTTTAAAGCTTTTTAAACCCGAGTGTAAACATTAGGAATAAAATCAAGTTCACTTTTTTCTTACTACCAACAGTTTTAATTTAAAATTGTGACATACATGTATTTCATTGCATTGCACTCGCGCCGATACAAGAGTGGGAGATTGCAGATAAGACAGTGTACTTTAGCTTTATTTTGGAATGGTATGTCTGTATACTTTCTGCATTACACTTGAAGCTTACAGTTTCTGGTGCTGTATTTCAGCATGCTATTAATATATGGTTATATTCCAGAGAAGTTTGTCAGCACTTGCTTTAGGCAGAAACTGTGCGGATCTTGTGATCTTTTGTGAGCTGAAACTACAAAATCAGATTTAATGAAAGATAAACAGGAGATACTAAGTTACCATCAACATACAGGTTCAACCTGTAACACAAGTTGAGTTCACGTTTTGGGGTTTGGGAAAAGTTTAGTTTGAGAAGCAGCTCCATATTTCATGTGACTTTTTTTCTTTCTGTTGTTAACTTCCGCTTTGTCTGTTCATTGTTTTGCAATGTCTCCTTTTGCGGACCTCCACTGACCTTTTAATGCTTTATAACTTTATAGATGGTGCACTGGAAGCCATCGAGCTCTGTACTTTGCTGTAACTGTGTTAGAGGTTCATTAGGGTTTCAGTCTGTCACTTCCCTTCTTCTGATGTCAGCAAATAGACTCCACCCTCCTGAACTTGAAAAAAAGTATTTTATATGTGTTTACTTAGCTATGGAGTATTAAAGTAGAAAAATATTTGAGCATCATTTCATTAGAAAGCCTGTTAAGTACCTAGAACAAGAGCGTTCACTGTGTTTTGAGTTGCAGAGGGTTTTCTTACTGGCTGGAGACACAGTGAAGCTACAGCTAATTCTGTTTGCATGCAGTGTGCAAAGCAAATTACCGCTAGTAAAAGTGTTTGAAGTTTTCAAGTTACTTTAGTTTTGTAGACAGACTTGACAGTCAGTTATGTTCATGTCTTTACCAAGTATTTCATATGAGTGCTGAAGCACATTTTACTGATATTAGTGGTGCTGATTAAAGCTGAACCCTGAACGCTTGGCTGAGCTACCCTCCTGTGTTCCCCCATTTGTGTGACTGTTTTCCCCTGTTCAGAATAATTTGGATATTGTGTCCGTTGTCATTATTAGGTGTCTTGTGCTTATCCTTTCAGTGGAGAGCCTGGCCTTACTGAGTAATAGTAATGTTTGTTTTGTAGATGTTTATATTTCATGAAGTCAGGTGTCTTGATGGCCACTATCTAAATGTATGTATTTATGTACAGCATCTTCGTTTATTGAGGGTGCTCCAGCTTTGTGCAACTTCATGCAATGAGCACATAGAATTTAAATATAATTTTATTGTGTAGGTATGTGTAGTTAAGTATAGTTGAAAACACCTTTCAAATGAACATTGAATAATGGATAAAGTGATGAAAGCTATAAGATACGATGTAGCTTTTTTTCCATTGTGTAGTGTTTTCCAAATAAAGATGCTGAAAGTTTAGTAAATATTCCTAGACCATTTAAGTGACGGAGCTGATGCGATGTTAAATATAAAGTACTTGTAAAAACATGAGGACATGCAAGCATGTGGCGGCCAGGCATAATTTAAAGGCAGTTTTCTTAACTGTAGGGTTCCAGGTTATATGAATCAGCCATTCTGATGGTGTTATGAGATGTGTCATCAAAAGCAGACTGTGTACAAACTATGTATCCCACTGTCCTAAGAGGCATGTGATGCCAAGTGCCATTCCACAAGGTGCTTTGCTCATCCAGCTAAGTACATATTGCTGTTACTTCCATTGAAATTGGTGGATGAGCAATTAAGTTAATTTCACGTATTTCATACATTTTGGATGAAATGAAATTTCTTCTAATGTATACAGTTGGTTGACATAGGAAGTTTTTATTTATAATAAAGATAGCTTATGAATGTATCATAGCACTGTGAGAACCATTTTTCAGATGAAAATATAACTGTAGACTGTGTGCTTTTGAGAACATGTTTGTCCTGAACCTGTAGAAACTCACTCAGGTGGGGACTCTAATCACAGTTGCATCTTTTTCTAAATTTCAGTGTGGTAATGTTTAATCTGCTGTGTGAAATAGTGCTATCCATAGGAGGATATCAATTCACCAAAGCCCAGATTCAGATGTTCTCAGTTGCTTGGTCTTGAAAACAACCATAACTACCTCAGTTGCTTGGAGTCTGCACAGCACAGCAAGCATCCAAGAAATTTCCTCCTGTCTTCTTACTCAGCCTTGCAGTGTGTATATTTTACTGTCTAATTTTAAAGAGGTAGAAATAACTCATCCTTTAGGATACAGATCAATGGACAAGTAAAGGTGGAATGGTACTAGTTAGGAGATACAGAAAAGACTGTGTAATAGCAAAGTAAAATTACGTAACAGCCAATAAGCTAGTCTATGGAAAAGTTTAGAAACTCCCCATTTTGTGTTACTGAATTGCTTAAAAGGCCCATTTCAGTAAGATCTGTTACCTGTGGTTTTGTGGGTGTTTGGGTTGTCTTTTTTTTTTTTTCTTTTTTCTTTTCTGTCAATTTTCTCCTGTTTCCAAGCTCACTGAAGACACAAAATAAGAAACAGATATTCTAAATATTTATGAGTAACTAGGCTGGGTGACCTATAGGAAGGGTTCTTAAAAATGGGGCATACCTGCCTCTTGGGGCATGCAAACCACAGCAGCAAAAGATAATCAGTCCATCCTCGCTGCCTTTTCTCCAGAGAAGGTGGAGGCCAGCCTCCTGCATTTACAGGTCGCCTGACCCAGCAGTGCTGCAGGTGGCTGTTGGTATCACCGCCTCCGTGCCAGGAGAGGAAGCCGTAGGGATGGACAGCAGAGATCAAAATGTTGGTCTGCTTGCAGCAAGGATATATCACAATTCTGTCCATGGCAAGAGCATGTGACAAAATTTTGTTTCGGAAGCAACAGTCTCAAGCTAATTATAAAGGTGATCTAATTTTTGGTGCGTTGTAAAGATCTTAATAACTCATGGTCTGATTTTTCACTAGTGCGTATCACCCCTAAAGAACAAATATTCAGAAACACATAATTTCTGAAATGATTAAGGCAAACAATTTTGTAGTACATCAGTTAAATATTTCAGTAACTTTGAAGATTGAAATATCCTCCATTACTGGCTATTGATATCAAAGGGATAGTACAGAAATGTTGGAGGTATAGATTCTGATGGAGTGATGGCAGGAGGGAAGTTATTGTTTGTTACTTTGTATTGACAATCACCATAACTGCATTTGAATTAAGTACTGCACTCTACATCATAGACAAGGGCTGTGAATGAGTCAACATTGAAAATTTTGCCAAATCCTGTCAGTGTATACTCTAGTCAACTGATGTACAAAATGTAGCGGTCCTTGTAAGAGACGAGGACAATGGAAATCTTCTGGTTTGTTGTGAGTTGATTTATTTTGACTTTCCTGTGTTAGGGACATGTATGAACAGGGGGCCTTTTTTCTGTTTATTTTACGCTGTGTTTTCTATGGCCACGGCTCTGCCTTGTATCTTGATGGCACATAAATTTTTGAGAGGCGGGAAAAAAAATCCCAATTTTCTATAAGAATGAACATATTTAAGTAAAAGTTCTGAATGAAAATTAATGTAAATAGACAAAGCTAAAATTAAACCCGAAAGAGCCTAACAAAATATCCTTGGTTGTGATTTTTAAGTTACTATTTAAGTTGTGTTTTGTTTCATTTTAGTGAGGAGGGTTTGTAAGGTGGCCTCTGAGACAATAAAAGCATCAGCATGTATTTATTTGCCATGATAACTTTCAGGTACCAGCGCTTGTGAGTGAATCTGAGTATCTTGCAAAGTGGTGCACGATGCACCTCTGTCTTCTGGACATTGATCTTGCTAGGAGCTTTCAGGGTTTACGTAAATGCTGGCAAATAGGTTCCTATAGGCCTTCCTTCATGCCAGTGAGCTCCTGAAACACAGAAGGGCTTTCAAGATGCTCAGAAAACAGGAAAAATACATGCTTACACACACACACAATTACTTTGTATGACTAATCTGTTTTGTTGTATTTTTGAAGAGTGGAGAATGTGGATTGTGATCTGTGGAGGAACGTGTTTAGAGCAAACGCATTGTGGATTTGTGTCCCAATTTAATTCCTCATTTCCTTGAAAAAGCATGTCAATGGTAAAACACTGTGTCTGTCAGTATGTGTGTATATATTTATATTGAGACCGGTAAGTCAATGGAGGGGGAGAGGAATGTCAGTATCATGTTCAAGCACCGCTGCAGATTTCTTTAGCAAAATTATGTACTTGGATTTACAAATTTATTTCTTTCGTTGGTTTGCTTCTTCTGTGAAATTCTGAAAGGCTAGCCTCAAATAATTAATTTTAAAATTATTCTAAGAATATGTATGTTGCATAGTTTCAGCTTAGCACTGGTACTGTGCTTGCTTAGCTGAGATATGAAGGTGTATTTTCGTGTTAACTGTTACTAGTGTATAAAGGACTGCTCAGGCGAGTTCAGCTGCTCACGTTTGTTTGTGTGTTTGGACACTTAGCTTAGTACACTTACCTGCGTAGAGGTTTAAGAATTTTCAAACAAAGGCTTTAAAAGGTGATCCCTTGCTTTCTATTTCTACTTTGTTGTGTTAATGTAGCAGGGTTTGCTCATATGCATGTGTAAAATTTGATCTATTGTGTCTGTAATTGTGTGCATGTAATGGTGAAATGTTAAAACTAAGCATCTGATTGTCTGGAAAAAGTTAAGCTAGAAAGTTTATTAATGTACAGTCTTGCTGTATTTCTAATGTAAAAAGAATACACCTTAATAAAAAAGTTTGCATCTGCTAGCAATTGAATTGCCAATCAACTAATTTATTACTAAAGTAAACTTTGGCAATGAGAAATCTGGGGTGGGACTATTCTGAAATAACAGTGTATGGTGTATGTGCTGTAAAAATGACTTTCCTCCCCTCAAGCCTGAGCTACAATGCAGTATAGCAATAATTCAGCAGTAGAGGTTGTGTGTGTCACTCCCTACATAATGACCAAAATTTGTGGAAACAGTGTATAGCCAGTCAAGAATCTGGTAAGAGTGTACGGAGTGAGCCAAGCCTCCCGCAGCCAAACCCACCGGACTGCAGCCAGGGCAGGGACTGCAGGGGATACCCCTTCACTTCTCTGTGTCTTATGCTTTATTCTGAACTCTTGTGTGGCTGTTGTATGGTTTGGTTTTTGTAATTAAAAAAATTCTTTGTAGAACGGAATCTGGTCTTCTCAGCCATATTCCTTTGAAAAATGGATGGCTTTGAAGAGTTCTGTTTTAAATAGGTTGTCATATAAATAATTTCAATCATGATTTTTTGTTATTTTATGAACATCTCTAATTAAATTCAGGGAATGCTACCATATTATTTATTCTGACAAGTCAAAGGAATAAGGACGTTGCGTCAGTCTTGAATGCTTGGTAATCTGAAGCATTAGGTGTTCCAGGGCTACATCAATTTACCTCTTTCAAATTCTGGATTTTTTATTTTTTTTTTTCTTCCTAGGGAGCATACCTTGACATTAATATAAAGTAATTTTGAGAGATTTCTAATCTGGTATCATTGAAGACATCTACAGAGGTTAATCGATGCAGTGTCTGTAGCTGGCAAAACTATTTATCTGATGACAGACAAAATCTGAGTGCATTTGGTAACCATTTTCCGGTGACAAGTGTAGCTGGCAAATCACAGCCAGAAAGATATTGCCCAAGGAAACAGCCTAAAGTTCAGTGTAGCACCAGGGCACCTCTTACACAATAATTTATAAATAAATATATATTTACATACAGATGTATGTATGTAGATGTGTGTGTCTATGCCTGTGTATGTACACACAGATATTCATGGTTTCACGGGTGTTGTGTGCGTATGTTTTATATACAGTTTTTGTCTTTCTGGAGGAGGGTAAAGGGAGAGCCTTGAAAAGTCCTTCCCTGCTCTTATCAACATAGCAGCCTCAGCTGCCCTCCTTGGATCCCCTGCCAGGGTTGCTATCATCTTCTGATCAAATATTAATGTGTGATTCTCTGCTTGCTCACTAATCCAAAGCCAATTAATATTATCTGTCAATTATTTACAGATCCTGAGGTGCGGAGGCAATTCCCAGAGGACTACAGTGACCAGGTTTGGAATGCGTAATTAATTTTTTACATGACAAAATTTATTTCAGGGTTGTTCAACATATTATTGCTGCTCTTTTTACTGAAAGAGATAAATGCATTCTTAGAAAGAAAAAGAAGCTGTAATTAGGGGCAGAAGGATGAAAACATTTTCGCATTTAAAGCTGAAAACGGAAGAATTTTGGCTTTCATAAGATTGTTTTACAATCTAGTTTTTACAAGCGAACATGAGAGCGGGAAGGAAAATTGATTAATAAATTTCACTTTTTGCCTTTAGGTGCCACAGCCTGCAGTTCATTTGGCAGTCCTCACTTCATTGTCTGAAAGGTTTATAGCTATATTTAACTGGGCACCTGGCACTACAGTACATTTTTTAAATTCCTGCCTGATCATGCAGTCTGTAGTCTGTTTCAAAAAGATGGTATAAAAATACAAATGTGCAGGTAGAGCACGCAGGTATTTATCATTTAGTTTATACACAGATTGAATCTGGAACTTTTCAGAGGATCTCTAGCTGACTTTGAAATTAACAACTTCAGGTTACCTTGTATTTTACTGTGTCTCATTAGGAGTGGATTGGGGCAGGGGTCAGAGGTTAGGGAGAGGGGATTATTGCTGTGGTGTCTATAAGTACTGCGGGAGTTAATGCGCTGTTATTGTTTGTCAGTGTTTAGGGTAACTGCGGCATCTGGGCTGAGAGTGCAAGCTGATTTCTTGCACCTTTATTTCTGGGAAGTGCTGAAGTTATGGCGTTGTATAACTATTTAATATAACAATAAATTTTGCCTCAGTGAGTCTCTGATATTGAGTTAGGGTCAGCAGAGCTATTTTATTTCAGATCCTTTCCCTCTAATTACCTTTTCATGCAATATGAAATTTTG
>VYXH01009954.1:219600-256339 GCA_013397275.1 Burhinus bistriatus | reverse complement strand
GGGGAAGTGAACAGGCTAGCAGAAAAATACTTTGGTATTACCACATTTTCTGCTTTGGGTTCCTAATAAAGCTATAGTAATGAAATTAATTTTTTGTAGGTGAAATCCTGTGCTATTGGAATATTATAAATACCAAACTATGACCAGGTCGCTTTACCGTTATCACCATATGAATTTTGGCTGTCCACTATTCTTAATCCCAAGATTAATAGCTATCCTAATTAATTTTAATACAAGGAAGTTTGTTGCAAAGGTGTGAACTTCTAACAGGGTGTTTCAGCAAATAGTTAATATATAAATATATAAGAATAGAAAATAGTCAAACAGTCAGTGGAAGATGTAGCAGGAGTTACACAATTTTCTAAAATGCAGTATATTTTTAAAATGGCTTTTCTTGCGTAGTGCATCATTTGGTTCCTTACTGTTTTAATCTTTATAGCTCATCTGGAAGAGAAAGAAAAAATTATGTGGTGATAGCTCCCATTTGTGAGCTGCTTCAAGTGGATATGATGACTCGCCTATAATTTGATGAACTATTGTATGCATCAGTTAATTACTACAAGAATGACTGAGGTTTGCATGCTTGCAAGCTGGTACTTATGCAGATTGCTAGTTCTATTCTGCTGGTAATTTTTCTTTCCACTGGCATTGAAACAGAGTTTATAATGAAACCAACAATCTTTACACATTTATAGAAACTATAAAACTTTTATGACAGT
This sequence comes from Burhinus bistriatus, assembly GCA_013397275.1. Classification (NCBI taxonomy): domain Eukaryota; kingdom Metazoa; phylum Chordata; class Aves; order Charadriiformes; family Burhinidae; genus Burhinus; species Burhinus bistriatus. Next base: position 255,620 of record VYXH01009954.1, on the reverse strand, counting down.
CTTTATATAGAAACTAATGGTCTTTCTTCTACAAAGTCTATGAGTATTGTAGAAACATTGCACACAAGGAAAACTAAAAAGCACCCTTTCTTTGTGTCATTTTAAGAGTTGTGTGATTGGAGAGTGTTTACACAGCGCTGGCCAAAAATGGAGCATAAATCCACCTATCTTGCAAAATCTGTATGCACTAAGAGGACTTAGTTGCTTGGAAAGGGATGATTATAATCCAGTTTGATATTTCTGAATTGCACATAGTGTTCTTAGAATAAAGTTTTTGCCTTTCAGGTTGCATACACTGCAGGATAAAACCTGTCTTAAGAGTAATTTAAAATAATAGCTATCCTTTCAAAAGTAGATGAAGAAGTTGAATTGGAAAGGTTGAGTGATTAGTCATTTGGAAAATCTAGAAAAGTGGTTATAGTATTCTGAAAGCTACTTCGTAGTAAAACCAAGGCAGTGTAAATAGTAAATATATGAAGTATTTGATACTCACTTCTGAAGCATTTGATACTCTCAGTTTGTATAGAGCTATCGTGCTGCATTCATACAGGGAGTCTTTTTAAGTGAAAGCCTAATAAAACTTACTGTAGGATAGTTATAAACATTTTTCTTGTACGGTGACCCCTGTTGACTAGGTAGTGGCAAAACAGCAGCATGAATGAAAGCTTTGTGTGGGGTAGGCGAGCAGTCTGTGTAAGGTGTGAGGAGATCTCCTTGTACCGTACCTGCCGATGGTACAGCTCCTGCTCCTCTGAAGCATTCTGGAGATGACTTACCTTAAGAGGACAAAGCTGGGTTCTTTGGTTCAAGTCCTGAAAGATAGTGGACAGGACTAAACCATGGGCTTTGACTACAGAACTGAGTATTTTCTGAATTCAGAGTATTTTTCTAGACCAGATGTATATCCTTTAATACAGGAAAGTGAAGAAAATATATATTCTGCATTTGCTCTGCCTTACTCTGTCATCCTTGTCCTATGTTACAAGTTGTTTTTTTATTACCTTTTCTTTAGACCAAGTAGGTGAGAGGTCAGTTTTTCTTTATGTATTTCTATTTGCCTTTTATGTGCTTCTCTAGCGTCATTTAATTAGTATAAAAAATGCAGAACCTCTTCAAATCTAATGTCTTTGTGTATGTAGTAAGGTATACGATCCTGGTTCTAAGTGCATTACAGGGCATTTATGCTAGATAGAAATGCAGACCTGGAGAAATACATGGCAAAGGTGATTTGCATCTTAATAGAACCTTTGACATAATCTGTTCATCCGAGTTCCATTTTAGAATTGAAGTTAGTAAATCTAAGTACTGTAGTAGTTAAGTATTTCTACGATGAGATAATTAATCCAGAGTATATTTAACAGCCTAATATCTGTTATTATACAGAATATCTGTTTTTAGTAATCCCTCAGATCTGCACAGAACTTTATATAGCATCATAGCAGACTAGGTTTCTTTATTATTTTGTATTTTTATTTTGCTACTACTTGGTGATTGGCTGTAAAAGGCATTGCAGTGGATTTGTGCAGAGCAAACTAGTAAGTCAGTCTCTGTAAGTATCCCTGAAAAAAGTGAGTCCTGAAGTCTCAGGCATGCTGAGTGAGAAAGTATTTAAAACTTTTTTTTTTTTTTTTTTTTTTTTGTCTTCAAGCAGCTGCTCCATTTGTTCCTGTCTACGAAAGAGCTGAGATGGAGATGCTGCTTTCCCTGTTTGTTGCATCACTGATAACATTAGCTGAATGTTTTTCCCGTTATGATATCTGTATTTCAGAAATCACGGTGCAGGGCAGGAGTGGTAAAAGTGCGGAAAACAAATAGTAATTAACTGCCAATTAATCTTTCGAAGGAGCCCAGGAGGTGACTTGATTTTGGCCTGAGAGTACCTGAGACAGTGTTGGACTCCAAAGTCTGTGTGTGAAAGCCATGTCAAAGCCAGTGTCCAGAAGTTAGAAAAAGTCTGAATAGAAATAGAGGAATAATTGGGTTCAAGTGTGGGGAAATGTAGTTCAAGCCGCTTTCTAAACAATTTCAGTTTTCTTTCATGTAAAATTTGAATCAATATTGGAAGTCCAATAAACACAACTTGATTTCACAACAAATTATTCAGCTGGGTGCAAGTATTACTGGATACAATGGTATGGCCTTTGTTATACAAGAGGTCAGGCTAGATGATCATAATGGTCCCTTCTGGCCTTAAAAATCTGTGAATAGATGAATAATTTAATACCTGTCCTGCCAACCCTTATTCGTTGAGGTAGTCACATTAAAACCCTGTGGGACTACTCGTGTGAGTAAAGGTTGTGGGATCAGGCCTAAAGTGAGTAATCATTATCACTTATGTTTAAATTTATTGATAAAACTATAAAATATTCAATTCAAGTAAAGATGGGTTTCTTTAAAATGGAAGATGCTTATGCAGTAATATCCTACTTCGGTCTGTTAAGACAGTCATTATCAAAATAGTCTAGAAAATTCTCTTGTTTCAGTCTCCTGAACCATTCAATTCTATACTGGTGCTATAGATCAATTTATAAACAATTTCAAAAATATTGTTTAAAAACTTGTAATATGTAGAAAGTATCTTTGTTTTGTTTAAAAATAAAATAAAATTCAAGCGCCTAACATTATGGTGGCTATAGGCATATTAAAATTGTTGTCGAAGTGTCTCACTGCATGTAACGGTCTTCCGTTTTGCATGGATTAGAGGAATGCTGGGAAGTACTGTCTTTTGCAAACAGTAGAACTTGTTTTGAGTCGTGATTAAAATAAGCATCAGCAGGTAAGCGGTGTCGTCAAGATTAGAGTTACGAATCAGTCTCAGATATGCCATGTCTTTATATTAACAGTCATAAAGTAGTTAACTTCTCAGTTGATTAGAGATCACTTTTAAGTCAAGAGTTTAGTGGGATGACTTAGTTATCTAGCTTAAAAATCTGAATTGCTGGTGACTAAGACTGTATTTGAGACCATACTACTAAACAAGCATTGATAATACTCTGTCTTGCAGCTTTTTTTCCCCTTAATGTGTTTTCTATTGCTTCTTTAGTAGCTGTACTATTTTAACAAAGGAGAACGCTGGTTTTGTAGCTCCTAAAGTAGTGATTAGTGCTTCAAAATTTGCTGAGCATGTGGAGGAGGAAACGGTTCTTTGTATTCCTGCTCTTGCAGCTTGTCTGCGCATACCCCAGTGGACAAATGCATGAGAAAAATGTGATAAAGAAGCTAAAGCTTCACAGACGGTGCTGTAAAGACAAAAAGCAAGTGGAAAATAAAAGTATATTTTCTATTTTCAGAGCATCCCGTGGCATGTAAAAGAGCATCAAACCAGACAAAACAGCTTGTGCTTTGTTATTTAAATGGATCATCTTGGTTTCTTGTAGCCAGGTGCTGGTGCATGTAAAGGGTAGGAAAGAGAATTCTAGAAGATTGCTGTCCCTTTGTGTTGATTTCCAAGGTGGCAGGAGATTTCCATGACTTATTCTTGACAGCAAAGGGCCTTTCTAGAGTTTGGGTTTGAGGCGGTGTGGATAGAAATAGAACTTTTTTTGGTTTTCCCAACTAGAGAGCCTTGCTATGTGCGATACTTACGTTAAAGCGGGCATGCCCTTCTGTTTGCTCCACACCTCACAGCCCCAAGTGATGAACTGTGTGAGATCACATAATCTGGCCATTCTTTTCAGGAGGAGGAATTTTATTTTAAAATGTTGCTTCTCAATGAAGTCAGATGGCGATTTGTTACTTCAGTAATAAAAAATATTCAGTTGCAGTCATCTGCACGGTTATCAAGCCCCTCTGTGTGCCCTCAGTAGATTAGACCGTAGGGGTGGGGTGGCCCGGAGACGCCCAGCACGGAGCACGTGTGTAGGAATGCCGGTGAACCTGGGAGTGCTAGATGGCAGGTGTACTAATTCCAGGTGACTGTAACATAGCGAGACAGTAGAATGCAAGTTATGGAAGGTATATATTTTTTAATACTTTACTGCCTTAACTGTGAAAGAAAACTATGAGAGTATGTATAACTGGAACTTTGAGATTTTTACATATTTTAATTTCCTGGTACTACATTTTCTCATAGCCATCATCATGAGGTCTATGTTGGCATATTTGCTATTGGTTTTAGTATAACTTTTGAATAATTTCGTGAATGATTTGCGCAAAGCATTTAGATTGCATGATACCTTAATTGAATTTCCCAAATTATTTTGCGTGCCTTAGTGTCTGTTTTTTTAATATTTTTTTTTAAAGGAATGATTGGAAAGTAGCCTGAAAGAAAAGATTTGTTGGTGATTGATAGATAAAATTAATTGATGTTCTCATACTCAATTTTTCACGTGTCTAGGCAGCAGCATAGAACTGGTAGCATATTATAGAGAAAAGTTGGGAATTGTTCTGTGTTAACCCAGGGAAATCCAAAATTCTTAGCTTCATACTTGGAAAACTTAAGTTTCTAAGTTCAGTCATCTTTGTACGTATCAGCTGTCTTCAAGTAAAAACTGCTTTCCACGGCTAATGAATGTTTTTTATAGCTTTTAGAGTTTTGATCACTATTCTCTCTAGCATATTCTCGTATTTGGAAACCTAAGACTTGTGAAAGTACTGGTAAATTTGAAAAGCTGCATCCTCTTACAGCCTTCAGTTATTTAAGGTGATCACCGACTCCATCTCACCTCTGGAAAGTTTAATGTTAGACAAGTTCTTTCCCTGGGGGCACTAGTGTCCTCATCGTATATCATCATTTTCTGCTTTCTTCTCCTTTAGAGAATTTTCAAATAGGTATGATGCGAATGCAAGTCTGAGGAACAGGTGCTCCTGAATTTTAAAAATCGGTCAGCTGTTGCCCCCTTTAGGATAGTTGTTTAGGTTTGTAATGTTCCCTCAGCTGAAAAAGTAGATAATGCCTGTGTAACGGAGTTCTTAAGTAACTTCATTAGTGACTACCTTAAAGCTCATCCACAGCTCCGGCAGTAAGGAGGACCTTGGTCGTAGCAATTAGGAGACTTCTATGAGAAGGCAAATCCATTAATTCTGTCGGTTTCTGGTATTTGATAGGACTGTGCTAGGTATATCCATGGCATTGCTCTTAGCAGTCGTATTTAATTTTTAGGTAACTATTCTAGAAGTGTTCCCCTGTTTTCTTCTAAGCACAATAGCATGATGAAGCTGTTTTTCTCGTTACTTCTCAGAAATTATATATTTTGCTGAGTTGTTGGTTAGGATTCCCATTCTGTAGCTTATTTCCTGCTAAGGATGTCACTAATGGAGAATTTATGATATGGAATGACTAACTGAATTCAGTATATGCTCTAATATTCTCTTTGGTAACCAGTACAGGAAGAAATTGGAGTCTAATGTTATTCTTTCACACTTTTTCATGCTTTGAATTTCTATAAAAGATCTTGTCAGTGAAATGACTTAATTTTACGGTGAGAGCTGGTAGAATTTCTGTAATATGGAACCGGCAGAAAAGTGATACTGAAGTCCTTCTTTGCACAAAGGCAGAGAAGTCGTTGGTGGCAAATTCTTACCTTTGCTTCTTAACCGTAAAATTCTGCTGTTGTCTTTATTTAAACTGTTTCAACATTGCAAGTTTCTTCACATCCTTTTTCTTGAGCAAAGGACAGGAGTCGATTTTTAATGATAATTACTATTAATTCATTGAACTAAGATTTTTGTTTGTTTTGTTTCTTTGGTTTTTTTTTTTCCTTGTTGTTTATTTATAACATCCTAGTAATTAATTTTTCCTTTAATTTAGTTTCCCGTCTGTTGCGCCTGGATGCTGCACAAGTGTATATCAAAATTTGCACCCCAGCTAGGAGAGATTACAATCTTTAAAAGCCAAAACTATTTTCTATTTTCCTACCCCCTGAAAAATGGATTTCCAGCTGGGGCTGAACTACAATGCAGATTTATAAAGGTGTCACGTAGTTACATGGGTGGGATTTGGTTTTAGGTTTTAATTTAGGTTTGGAGCTCTGACTCTTTTAACGTATTGTGTGAATGAATTCCTATGGTTTGCATTATCTGATTATAGTAAAGATCAAATCTGGCCCAGTCTTGTTGTGAGTATGACTGAAAATCTAATTGGAATAGTGCCGTCATAATAGTCTCCTATGATCATAAAGTTTGTATTTGCTAAACCGAGCTCATTTTCAGGTATTCTAGCAGATACTATTTTAGAGTATTTACTTGCATGTATTTATTAGGAAGGTTGGACAGTGGATGATGCAGGAGCAATTAACAAAGCGTGATCTTGCCCACTTACGGAAACAGGGTCTTTCTTTTGTGAACATGTCTTGTTAACTATCCTTTGCAGACCTTTATTGGTGCTTCTTGAATAATTTGTTTAAACTGTACAGTACAGATTCCTTATTTTAGCACTAAGACTTACAAAGCCTTCTTTTAGCAGCCTTTAATTTTGTACTTACGTATGTGACATAGCCTGTGGCTGTGATCTCTGCTGTGAATCTGCAGTTGTTTTGGGATGAAAGAAGAAGGCAGCTGGAAACTCAGTAGCTACATCTAGCTGTCTACCTAGAGAAGGCCTTGATTTCAAGTTTATCTAAACAAGCTCGACTAATCCCAACTATCTAGGGGGATCCACTGTCAAAACAAGCAGCATGGCCCTAAGGCAAACACAACCATACAGAAATGAAGGCTGGGACTTCCAATACTCCGATGACTGCATACTGGAGGCTTTTTTTCCTGAAAGAGAGTAAGAGAGGTAGAATTTGCATAATGCCTTTTCATTGGAAACTTTTGGAAGGCTGACAGAGGTCCAGCTTATAGCTCCGTAGCCACAATACAGAGTCTATAGGAGAATCCTTGAATGACCTAACCATATTGAAAGAAAAAATGAAAGCATCGAAGTATAGCCAAGTGAGTGTGGAAAAGAGGGCTGCTGCATTGTCTAACATCTGCTCTACTTCTCGTTAGTTTTGTTCTTTGGTATTCTATGTGGACTTTGGAGAAACCTAAGACAGCCTAACATGAATCCTATAATCTTCCTTCTGAATATTTATGTAGTGTGCCAGCCTCTAAGCTGTCCTTTGCATCTTCCCACTTCCCCCTCATTTTCATGCTCTCAAATGAGGCCAACATTTCAAAAGCTAAATAAATGTTTGTGAATGTTTATAAAAGATTTGCATAAATTTGTCCTTGTTTGACAAAGATCACTTTTTTCTTATGCCAGTTCTGAAATTTTTTAAAGGTTTCAGTGCTTGTCTTGACAACAAAGTCCTGCCTCAGAGAACAATGATTGCTGATTAAGTGGGTATGCAGTTGTAGCTGAATAGAGCGTTTGAGACGACGTCTAAAAGGGCCAGTCATCTTAAGCCAGAATTATAATATTTAACAAATGTTAACCAAAGTGTATATTTAAAGCTTTCTTTTCGATGCAATATACCTGCGCATTTGACTTATGCTGCGAGAAGGATGTGATTATCTTTTCACAGCTAATAGTTCTCACGTAATTTTTCTTAAATGTGGAAGTGAGAATATGCCTCATTTTTAGCCACTAAATATTTAAAATATATTTAATTCAATTAGTATTCTAACTTTCTGATATTGACACTTCTTATCTTTACCTATTGATCAATGTTTATGCACATAACTGGACCTGATTTTTTTATGCTTGTTTGTATAATTTTTCAATTCTTTGTCATTTAAGACTGGAAAAATTATTATTACTGCAGTAGCTGTAGATTTTTTTTTTTATTTATTTATTCTTTGCATTTTAGCTAAAATCCATTTGTCAGAATAAAACTAGATCTTAACCTTATTGAAGGGGTTTTAAAGGCGTTTATTGAGATCTCTTTGAAAAACTGCTTAAATATTTAGTTCAGCTTTACTTTCAGATTTTTTTTCCACTGGAAAAAAGTAATAGTCGTTTCTGTTCTTTTGTTCTATTAGTTGAGAGGTTGAAGTTGTCATTAAGGCAAAAACTGGAGCTACTTCTCTGCCACAGTTTTTATCACATCTGCTAGGCCTGTGTCCCAGGAGGAGCTGTGCAGAGCAGCGAATTCAGCACAGGCCCATTATCTACTGGTTTTGCGTGTGCTGTAAAAGGAGTGAGACCTCAGGGAGGCTTGGAGCCTCCTCCCGTGTAATGTCCAAATCAGATTTGAAGGACTGGTGGCAGGAAAGCTTTGGCCTTGGGGTGTGAATTCTAAGAAACAGAGTCACAATTAGGTTTAAAAAATTCAGGGATTTTGAGCTTTATCTTGAAATATGTTTTTAGTAATGCAAGTAGAAAAGTTGCCCATCTGTGCACATATTTTGTACGTTTTAAATATTTAAATGATAGCACGCCTCAGTATGCTTAGGAAATGTTATTTATCTCATGCTCTTTCTTTTACCAGGATTGTGTATATACATGTTGGGGCTTTTGCTTGTTTTTAAAAAACAGCATTTTCCTGAGAACAATTGGTTGCCTTCAGTAAAATGAAATTCTTTCATACTATGTACTGTACCCCTTCTGAGCCTCCTATAGGAAGAAGCGGCTTTTGTAGAAGAAAAACCCTCCCCTAATTCAAGCTTTATAATTGCTCAAAAAGAGCTAATGGATTTTTAGAACACTAAGCAAATGGATGAACTAGTGCTATAAAGTTCTGTTGGAATACTAGTAGAATTAAAAAAGTAGAGATAAAACTAAATTAAGGCAATTTAAATTAATGCTATTAAGCAAATTATGCTCCTGATTTTTTGGGGTAGAACGTTCTTTTAAAGAACTGATTAAAAATAATTCTTAAAATATTTTGACTATTATAAAAATCACTAACGTTCAGTATTGCTATAAGACGTAAAAAGATTTTATGAGAAAATCAATGCAAGATGAAATTTCACATAAATATTTTAAGTGAGCAATGATTTTTTTTTTTTTAAAAATCTGTTTTATCAGTTTTTTAAAAACTCAAAAAATCTTTAAAATCTAGAGAAATCTTGCTTTTAAGTTTATTGTTCTGTGCTTTCTCTGCTTCATCATCTTGCAAAATCTCAGGTTTTTGTTGTGGCTGCGTGACACTGGCATGTAGGATACCTTCTTTTTAATTTGAGAATTAGTTTTTATAAGCTGCTTGAATCGGAATGCTTCTCCTGACTTTTAACTACATAATGACATGGCATTTGATAATTGATGAGAATAATCTGTAATAATAACTTTAGGAAAATTTGATGTAAGATAATATAAGCTGACACTAATAGTAAATACAATTTAAAGTTTAATTTTTCAAAACACAAAATGTACTGATTCCTGTTTGTTACTCATAGCTGTGTTCAAGTTAGTGGCTGAATTTCTTGTGCTGGCATTGCTTTATTACATTTATATTCTTTAAATAAAAATTTGAAACATGACCTTTTCCTGTCTGTTGTAAGTAGTTGCTTTGTAAAATGTGTAAAGTAGTTAGCAAAATTTGTTACTGAGGTGCTTACTATTGTGCAGAAATATGTTCCCTTTCCTTTGAAAACGTATACGAGTTTCTGACCAACTCTGCATAGCTAACAGAATGTAAGGGGTTCTAGATTGTTCTGTACTTTTTCTTTCACTGCCCTGTGGGTTTTAAACAGAGTTGTCAGGTTTAAGGTGGTTATTTGGGTGCGCTGACAACCGTTCTGCATTCTTAAACCTGTTGTTCCATTGCAGTGGATGATTTAATTAATTGTTAGCTTAAAGTTATTCAAACAGATGTATTAAAGATAAGAGCTGTTTACAATTTTGTGGCTATAAGGTAGATTAATGTACAACCCAAATTTCAAAATAATTGGGTAATATTTTGCTTCAGTTAAAGCAGTACCTTAGCACTCTTTTATGCTGTATTAACATTTTTGCTATCTTTAAATTTGATGCTGTTTCTGAGCAGAATTAAAATCCTCTACAGTTACTCGCTGGTCAAGTCGGGATCCTGTTACCTATTCCTGCTTCCCTTGAGCCCTCCTTGCTCTCCACTATCTCCTCCTTCCTTCATCAGTCTGTTGATGTGTTCTTGAAACTCTCTTGGTGTCCCTCCACGTGAAGATGGATTTCATGTTTGTTTCATGGATTCAGATGGTATTTCAAGCTGGATAAGTTGAAAACTATTGGTATTTCCACCCTCTCTGTTTAGTGTTTCACTTACAGCAACCCTGCCTATACTTCACCTCCGCTTTAAGGTCAAGGAAATAAAACAGCATTCATCTCTTTCATCACCAAGTCATCTCTTCTCTCCGTGCAAAACTCATCTTATTTGCAATGCTCCATTCTCTTGTAATATTTGAATTTTTCTCTTGTAAAAATCCATGTACTTTCTGAAATACAATCACGAGGTTTTTGCATTGGTTTTTTTGTGTATTTTTTGTTTGTTTTGTTTCCCCCCCGTGATCCACAGCTGAAGGTCTGCTGTGTACTCTGGGTGGTCTTTTCAACTTCGTCTTGGTTTTCCTCAGGTTTCCCAACAGGCTTCCACATACAGGCCCCCAACCTGTTGGGTTTTGTGGTGCATTGGTTCCCTTCTCTGACTCGCATTAATATTTGAGTGTCTTGCCTTAATCATTCATCATTTTTCACAGATCTTTGCCTGTATTTTAGTTTCTTTTCTCTCCAACTTCTACTTGGACTTCTTGTTCCGCTTTGAATGTCTGTTGCGTTGTGCGTCCTTCGAAGAGTAGATTGTTTGCAACAGTCTGCTGTTCCTGTGTTAGACCATCAATTTGCATAGCATTTTATCAGTGCAGTTTTATTGAATTGTAGCTGCAGCATGGGATATTTGTTACTGATGTTCATTTGAACAAGAGAAATAAAGTGATCCTGTATATTTAAGAGGCTCTGAAGTTGTTCCATTGACTTGGAAGAGGGAGCATACGGTGAAAGGTTTGGAAAAAAAAAAAAAGACTTGAGTTAAGATACAGCTTGTATATTAAATTCACAAGTGAATATGCAAAATTTTTCAGCAATGTTGAGCTTGCTTTACTATTTCCTCTCAATGTATAGTTAACTCGGGACAGAAGCCAAGTATGTATTGTGTGTATTTAAGAACCTTGCTTTCCGTACGCTTTTCAAGTATCTCTCGTGCGTGTGGAGGAAATCCTTTTAGAGACTGCCTCACCTTCATAAATTGCGATGTGACACAGAAGGGCTGAACGCTGTATTCCTGCCTCATTTATTTTGAAAACTTTGCTACTGAAACCAAACTTAATCAATGAGCTCTGTGTTGTCTCCGATAAGTTATGTACTGGCTTTATTGATTGGGAAGGATTTTAGAAAACCCATGTGGGGTTTATAATGTCAGCAGTGTTTTGATTATGAAAAGAGTTGGAACCCTGGGACAAGGAACCAGGTGGCGTATGTCCTAAAGCCACTGGTGACACGGCTGGGCTGAATCCCTCAAGGGACACAGTTCATGCCCTGCACTTTAACTGTGGTGACTGGCTGCTATAGATGCACTTTTTGCTCATTAAAATGTTAAAAATCAAACTGCATGTAAAAAGATTTGTGAAAATATAAACTTGGGGATTGATCCAGAAAACTGGCATGTGGTACCCTAGAGACAGTGCTTTCAGCTACTGGGTAATTTACGCTTATCAGCTCTGTGTGCTGGATTGTTTTGGGGTTTTTTTTCTTTTCCTCTTTTTTAGGGTGTTTTGCTTTAGAGGCATATGTGTAGGTTTTTCTTTAAGAAAACAGGCATAGGGGAATAAAACAAGAGAACAGGCTATTGATACTACCTCTGCGTTTCATGTCAGGTAAAAACATAAAAAGGATTTTAAGATGCTGACACGGAGGGATTCTAGGTTCGGTTTTGTTATGGTTTTGGTTTGAAATTGTAAAGAAATGATGATTTTTCCAGGCTGTAAGTAACCACCCACCTAAAGAGGTCTTGTAGGAAGTTGCATATTATGTAGACACTACTAATCTTTCAAACTGAGCAGTATTTAAAGAAAACAAAAATGCAAAAAAAGAAAGCATTACATTTATAGCAACGAGCTTGCAACTTGAGCAAAAATTGAATGGCTCTCCAGTAATTCTATTTCTTACATGCAAAAGATCAGCATTTTTTCTAATTCTGTATGTGATTTATTTATTTATTTTTAAATAGTTAAAACTTAAAAATATGTTTCTGGTTAACCTGTACTAGTCTCAATTTTTTAGTCGTAAATCAAGGCAGATAAGTATTGGTGTCTAATGCGCGTCTAATTATGTCCAATAACATTATAAAAGCCACATAATAATATCACTGTAAAATCTTTCTTTAAAAGCCAAGGCAATGTATAGTGGTACAGATTCAATATATTGCCTCTTTAAGTGAAAATTTCATTTTCTGTGTTTAGGAAGCTATAAATACCAAGAAACAAGTGCAATGCAAGTTCGGAGTAATATGCTATTATCCTATAATAACACAATGCTGATGAGATGCTAAAGTGTTTTATTATGTGAATCTTTTTACTTGCAGATACAGTAATTATTTAAATCATCAAAACAAAGTAGAGAATATATTCTGCCATTTTGAGGTGACTGATGACTTGTTACCTTTTTAACACCGGCTTTGTTTCTAAAATACAGATGTGCAGTCATTATTTTGAGGACAATTTGTATTGATAAGGCCAATAAAAATATAGGCACTTTACTCTCCTGCGGTTATAATTTGGTTCTTTTAAAATTCTGTTTTGCTGTTGTTGGTTTGGGTTTTTTTAACATTTTAAGCATTGAGATTTCAATTGTGGATAAAGGGCAACTGTGTAGTAGTTAAAATTTGTCAAGATGTAGTTTTTGTGCACAAGCAATCGGAGTTGTTCGGCAGACGGTCAATCCTTGTGGAAGTCGGTGAGATTCTGCCCAAGGGTGAGCCCAATCACATTAATGAGGCCTTTACTATCAAGGCATTATTTTGTATCAAAATACATAATTTCTGCAGAGTTTACTCTGAAATCTGTATAGCTCCTTTGCAAGTTCCCTGCTGAAATTGAAAGGATACTTCTTTGCTTTACGTGGCATTCTTCAACAGATCCTTTCTTGTTCTTTAAAAACAGGAGGTTGTTAAATAATCTATCAATAAACTGTCAAGAAGTCAAAGCTTCCATATCTGTTTCTGCATGAAATCTTCAGAACTTGCCACATTTTAGTTGTCAAGAAACCTCCAAAGAAGTCTCTGAGCAGTTGAGCCTGAAACCATTGCTAAGAATGGGATGTGCTTATTTGAATTATGTAGGAGGAACATGTTCTTGTGAGGGAGTCAATATGTTTTCTGCTTCATTGAATAGGTTATTAGATTGATGTAGTTTATTTGTTGAATGATGGCATTGGTTTTAGAAATAAATGAAGCGGGAAGCATCAACTTAGTTATTGATGATAATTTATTACTATTGGTCAGAAAAGTGTTGAATTTATCAGAGGGTTTGTCACTTAGTCAGGGTTATCTTGTTTCAGCCGCAAGCAGAAATATAGTTCACATTTCAAGTCCTGAAATATTTAAGTGTGAAGGAGAATGAAGAATGAATTGGCTGGTAGTAAAGGTGTGCAAACTGGGTAGACCTTTTATGGTGGGTTGTGGATTATAGAATCCAAATTTTGAATATTACAGAACAATATAATGTAAATGGATTATTTTTGTCTATGAACAGAACTATTTTGGAACTAACATGTTTCTGGTTTTGCCTCTTTAATGACTGTATTTCGTTAAAGTTGAAAATGATTAATTTCTCTGCCGATCGTTTTCAGTTTCCATATTCATGCTTTTTATGTGAGGTAATGCTAAGGCTATACTTAAAAGTTTGTCTGTGGTGCTGTTTTACAACATGTAGAAAACGGTTTTTAGGTTAAACGATTTGTATTAATTTTAATACACATTATTTTAATCAGTCGTTTAACACTCAGATTTTCTTTCTAATAGCAGTAGGCAACGTTAAACATTCCTGCTATGAGACCTATTGGCTTTATCTTTTGTTATTTATCTTGCTGATGTTAGGAAGTATTCTCTAATCCCCCAGACCTCTGTTCCTAGGTAACAGTCAAAAGCTGTGCCAGCAGAAGTGGTCCTGCCAGGCCAAACCCATGTGGTTTGGTGTTATTCACTATGATCCATATGGTCAGGGTAGAGATTGTCCCTAGAGAGGTGTTAACACTCAACAACCCAACCTCCTCCTGCTCTTCGGAGAATTGCTGGATGGCTCCTGCTGCCTGCCCATGTGTGAATCTTGATTAATTTTTCATTTTTAATGAAGTTTGATCATGTTTATTATTTCACATGATTGACTGCCTGGTACTCCTTCCATGTAATTGATAAAGCCCATATTTCTTCATCTGTCTCTTATTTCTTCAGGGCAAAGTTGTGAAATTGTGTGATGTGGTTAATATTAAATTTATTGGTCCCAATAGATGTATAAATTATCTCTTTTTCTCTCCACAGGAAGTTCTACAGACTTTGACCAAGTTTTGTTTCCCCTTCTATGTGGACAGGTAGTGTTAGCTTTTCAAACTTTACAAGAAAATAAGCTTGTCAATAAAACCACTGTAGAAAATAAAAACCATACCATTCTTAATGTTCTGTCTGCTTGACTGTGATTTAAAGCACCCAAGTGCAAATTATAGTCTTAGAATCACTTTTTCCTGGGGTTTTTATGGGCACCATCAAAAAAAAAAAGTTTTAAAAGTTGGAGCTGTTCAGTGGCAGCAGTAAGAGTGCGTTTTGTTTTACTTCTATGTCTATGTAATGCTTGAATGTGAAAGTGCTTGGGTAGTAATTGTCAAATATGCATGTTAATATCAAAGCTTTGTGTGCATGTATATTTTATTTCTTAATTGCCAAAATTTGGGCAGAATAATAAATTAAGTGCTTTACATTTAAAGGCCTCTTGGTCTTGTTGGGATGCCGGTGCTTTACTTGGTGGCTACTTAATGTGGCTTCTCATTTTGGGGGGAAAAATTGTAAAGTAAGTTACAGTGGATTTGACAGGAGCTGAGAATATTTAATTCTTGTAATTTAGAAAACTCCAGAACTTTTTTAGTTTTTTAGTTTTGCTTTTACTGTAAGTTATTTTGACGGTTTCATGAAGAGAAAAAGCATTGAAATTTTGAAAGGATGCCGCAGTGCTCATGTCATCTATGAGCATCATTTAATTGGTTAGCATCACTTGTCTTAGGTCAGCTAACACACTGAATGGTTGATGAAATAGAGCTTAACTGTGCTTAAACGGTGAGAAATATTTTCCTTATTTCAGTGAAATCTGTGATATTTACAGTAGAAATTATTTTTCTTTATACAGCAATGTGCATTTCTAATACCACTTCTTGTCTGAGCCATTGTTCAGTTTTGTAAAAAATTTTTTTCATTTTTTTCCCCACCCATAGGCCAGCTGGTATTTCTTAGTTATCTTGGAATACTGTTCACTGGTTTCTGTGACTGGAGATGAAATCTCACTGTGCTTCTCCAGAGATGGGAGTCTACATAATAAAACCGCTGCTACGCTTTGTCCTCCAATGTAGTAATCTGGGGTTGGAGGAAGCTGACAGCTTGAATGGATCACGTGGGCGATACGTTCTTTCAATCCTTCAGGTGGTTCCTGCAGATCAGGGCTGAGAGACATTGGTGAGGCACTGCTGGAGACAGCTGTTATTACCAGTACCTCTGCTGTATCTGATTTGTACATAAAAAGAGAATTTGAATATCCTGGGCTGTCAACATGAGCTACTTAACCAGTGCTTGTTGACTTGGGTGACCTTTAAAAGCCACGAGTATCTCTTATAATTTGGAATCACTTTTTGCTCATCATCTTTTTCCTTTCCTAAAGGGAGGGAGCGGGGAAGTACTTGTATATATATTTCTCATGTATGATTTTCTACTAGAAATATTTATGGTTATTATGATTAGATTTATTGTACCTGGGTGTTTTTTTGTTTTGTTGTTTTTTGCTTTTCCCCAGCAATATAACATTTTGAGAGATAAGAACACTGAGAACCCATACGGGGTGCAAATGAGAACACCCATTTCTGGATTTGCTTGTTTGACTGAATATCACAGACTTTCACTGAAAAGAGCATAAGCTAACCATTTTGAACATAAGGGAGAGATTGTAACTCATAGCATACTTAATTTCAAATGAAGAATGGACTTTCAGAACTCCAGAAGGTAGAGGATGTCCCGGGTAAAGGATATGGCAGCTGAAAGAGATGTGTGTGCTGTTTCTCTTCTTGATGTAAAACTACACACGCACACATATGCAGGCATGCATAGGTGTGTGCATAGGTGTATATATATAAATACTTGTTGTAGTCCTCTGTGATGTAAATTTGACTTAGCTTTGAACTGTGTGTGGGAATTAACCTACCAGGTACAGCAAGAAGGTAAACAGTCTGATATCACTGAACGCAAATGAATTTAATGTGAGCATGGTAAAGAGAAAAATACAGTGCATCTTCAGTGCAAAATGTTCTTCATCTTTTAGCTACTTCCAAGTTAAAAACTGATTGAATACCTGTTCTTAGAGGCTGTTCCTGGAACTCAGGTGACAAATTTTCACCAGTTGGTCTTTTCTTTCCCTATTTACTGTTAACTAACTACTGAGTATTTATTTATACATTTCTTACATTGCATTTAAAATAAAGTTATTTAAAGTAGTGAGCAGGTAGCCCCATAATGAAATGACCTCAGGCAGTGCTTTAATATTCCCCTCAGTCTTCTCAGTAAACCCTTTTTCTACTTTGAGATGAAAAGAAATTGCTTCTAGAAGAAGTACTGTCTTCAGTTACGTGTCAGAAAGGTCCTTGCACTCCTGTCTCAGAGCTGACTAGCACTCTCTAGTGGGATTTTAACCCTCTGTATGTGCCTGAAAAGTGGTATGTTGGATCAGATCTCCAGTTACTGTAATTCTTAGTCCTCAGGATGTTTTTTTAATATATGTTGTTTTGTTCATTCTAAAGAAAAAGAGACAGAAACACTGAAGTGGTTTCAGTAAAGGCCTTCCAAATTCTTACGTACTATTCCCAATTAACTCGGTTGCTTTATTGTTACCTGTGACAATTTTAGTATTAGAATCTCTCTGCAATGTTGAGAGGTTTTAAAATTATTATCCTTAATGTAACAGTGGAGATACTGGCTCATTGTTCAAATAACTTAGGAACATGGGGTAATACCTTCTGTTGGAAGAATGCTCTGCGTAGGGTGTCTCTTCAGGATCTGTGGAAGAATGATCGGTATGAATTACGATGAAGAGATACTGATACAAATGATCAGAAATGCACAGTCACTAAGGAATAAACACTACTTTTCTTTTCACCAACTCGGAGCCCAAAGTAGCATTATCACGGAACTTAGGTTTTCAAGTCCTGCTGGAGTCACGTCCCCAATTTATACCCTGTTTGTGAGGACTTTTACTTGGGGAAATTTAATTTGCGTTCTGTGTTATGTGCAGTATTATGCCAGGCTTTCAGTGGAAACTTCTTGATGGTAGAAGTGTGCTCAATGGTACTTGAGTTGAGTCTCCCTCTCCTGACTTTGATGTTAAACAGTGGTATTTCTTTAACAAGCGCTGAGAAAGAACATAAGTCTTCACTTACCTGTGTGTCTCTTCTAAGGCTGCATGTTTTGTAAAGCAGGAGGCACTATTGCCTCTGCCAGATCGCAAGCTCAAATGATGATGGGACACCAAGATTTTGAGGCAGATCAAGGTCTTCTGCATTTCTGATTGTTCTCTCTGCCGAAGGTTTTGGCACTCATTGACACAGACTCTTAATTCTCTTTATATTGATTCTTTTTATATATACTGTTGTCAGTGGTCAAAAATCACCAGGGACTAGTTGCCCCTTCCTTAAGGAAGCGGCCCATGAGTTTTCTGCTATTATGGTTGCAGGATCAAAGCAGAGGCTATTGTCCAACTGCAGGAGCGAAGAACTCCACCTCAGTCAAATTTCGTATCAGGATTTATTTGTGTTAGTCAGATACAGCTAGTGAAGGGGGATTTTTAACAAGTCACTCTTCCTCTCTCCCCTTCCCTGCAACCGAACTTCTTTCTGTCCATTTAGAGATGAGATCTATGGTGCTTCCATCCTGTTAGGTTCTAAATAGACCTTCTTCCCATTTGAAAATAGAGCTAAGAATCTGAAGTATTGATATTAAGACCTTAGGAAAAGCAGTTTTTGTGTTGGGAATTTTATCCTTCCATGTGAAGAACTGACAACTGAAACTTGAGCAAGAGCTATCAGACACGTTTAGTTTCTGCAAGAATCCTTAGGTTTGCTTTGGAGGAACTTACGAACTTGTCACAATTGTTTCATAAACAAGCTTCTCCCTGCTGCAAATGAAGCATATTTTTTCCCTTGTTCTATAATTTTGTCGGCTAGAATGCTATTTCTCACACACACTCTGCTCTCAACCTTGTTAAAATTAAGCATATAATCCCCTTTTAAAACACCATACTAAAATCACCATAGTAACATTACATCCAACTTTACACATAAAACACAAGACCAGTAAGGGATTTTTTGGTATCCCCTAGCAGCTCAGTATGGTTTATGGAAATGGTTGCTCTGTTGACATTTAGAATTTGGTAGGATGATAGTACTTACGCTGTCTAATTCTCAGACTACTGAAATACTTTTAAATATCTGTCTTTTTGTTCACCTGTGAATTTGGAGCACTTTTTTGTCTTCATGACTGCAGGTTTTTCCTTCCCTGTTTGGAATCCACAGAAGGATTCTTCTTTCTAAGCTGGATAGTAACATCTTTCTGATCGGGATCAAACTTTTATTTCTGAAAGTCTATTTTTCTTTTTTTTTTTTTTCCTGTAGGCACTGAGTGTGTAATCTCCCACATAAGTTGTTTGTTGCATTGTATATGGCATCACAGAAGAGAGTATTTGCTCGCTTTTAAGGCTTGTGACTGTTAGTTAAATGACCTTGAATTTACTGGGTTTTGTTGTTGCTGGTGGTAGGACTGACTTGTAAAGATACACATGTAAATGCCAGTCAGTTTTCTCAGTTCTCAGTAAGCCTAAAATAAACTAGAACATAACCTGAAATAAGTGTTAATTTCATATCATTATGAGGTCTCAAATAGATCTAAAATTGGAATGAAAAGTCCTCTAATAATTATGTTGGTCCCAGCTTCACCACTAAATGTCAAAATTTCTGTTAAACAGTAAAACTGCATCTCTTCAAACTGGGAGGTGAGTTGGGCTTGGTTTATATGGAACGTGCAATCACTGTACATAAGCATTTGATTAACTTTAGACAAATTTGTTAATATCTCAAGAATGTCTTTAATTTTGTTAATAAATAGCATTCAGAAAGTGCCGTGCTTTAAATGTAAAGCATCTTATTTTGATCTTATCTTACTATTTCAAGCATCAACAATTAGTAGTAAAGTACAGATGTGAATTATAGTACTTCTAAAGACATGAATTTTTAAATGCCAGAGTTTGGGGGTTTTGTTTGTTTGGGTGGTTTGGTTCTTGGTTTTTGTGTTGTTTGTGTTTTTGCTTTGGTGGTGGTTGTTGGTTGTGGTGTTTTGTTTTGTTTTCCAAAACTGTGTTTTTTCCGATTAGGGCAAATTTTCCTATAGTGTTACTTTCCACCGTGGTGTGAGTGGGAGCCAACATCTAAGAATGTTATTAGTTTATGTGGGCTATTCCTGAAGAGCCGTTAAGATCTTACAGATGAGGCAAATGACTCTTAATTTTGAAAAATCATATAAAAGTCCTACAAAATTATTTTTATGGTCATGTCTGGCTTTAGCACAGTGTACTTACGATTCTAGTTTATCTTTGCTTCCTTTGCACACTGTTCTAGTCTTTCAACTGATTGCCTAGGTGCTGGAGTAAAGGAGAGTCACCTGGCATGCTGAACATCTTGGGGTGGTGGATCTAGCATGCACGCAAAAATTGGTAGATGGATAATAAAGCTTCTGCAAGTCAATATCCAAGTGTTGAAGAAGCTTAGCATGTTATTAAACATTGTCTTGCTTTTGGAATAAACCAATTCTCAAATAAAGAGTAATACATATTTTGGGTTTGGTTTGTAGAGTGTGTACTGCACTGAAGATGGTTGATAGTCATAACCGTTTTCATTTAAAGATAAACACATTTTTAGTGTCCTCCCACACTTAAAAAATGGAAAAAACCCAACAAACCCAACCAAAACCCCTCCTCCATCACCAAACAACTAGCATATTTAAGTTTCTAGAGGGTATATACTCTCAAAGTTAATTTCTCAAAAAACATCTGCTGAAAGAGGAAATGTTATAGGTTCAATGACTTAAACTCAATACCTTTGACACAGAGTTAGCTCCGCATTAATTTTTCCTCTTTGCGCTCTTTATTTTCAGCCATGCAGTCAACCAAGTTGGGCAGAACTTTACGTTTGTGCTTACAGACATTGACAGCAAACAGAGGTTTGGATTCTGTCGCTTATCTTCTGGGGCCAAGAGCTGCTTCTGTATCTTAAGGTAGGTCTGTGGTTTGGCTTTTGGCTGACTCTAGGAAAACAGTGTTTGGCTTCGCTGTGTTACACTGCAATTATAATTTCCAGCTGTTCAAAATTATTTTCCTATCTGGTCCTCAAAGTCACTGCTCTTCTGCAGAAGTGATGCAAAATATCTTGCACTTTGAGTGCCTCTGTAGATAACTGTATTTGTTTGTAGTCAACGTTCTTAACAATGTGGAAAAAAAAAAAGTCTCTTTGCAGTAATTTGATATGACATAGTATGATGGCAGCTGTTATCTTTAGCTGTCACAACTGATCTTGTTAAGACATTTTGTGGACGTTTGTATATGCAAGTTTTATTAACAAAGCATCTGTTGGTAACTGAGAGAATGTCACTGATGCTCTCCGCATCCTAAAAGTTTGTATGTATGAGTTTTACTCTGTCCTGTTGAGCATTTTGTGAAGTTTGTCATAATAAAGACTATTAGTGGAAGTTGGAAACAATGTGTTTCACATAAAACGGGTGAAGAGGCTCTGTCAGAGTAGTTTTTGATGACCTCCCACAGACACGTTGGAATACAGACTGTAATTTTCTATTTACATTTGCTGCAAGAAGTGATGCAAGTAAAATCAGTTTTAATATCTACCAATATATTAGTTCCATTAAGAACTTCTATGGATTGAAGATTTCCACATGGCATCCGGCCTGTCTTGTTTTAAACAAATTTAACAATGGTCTGTCTTCTGCTTTCTGTTTTTTCCATATTCATGAGAAATTGGAAGTTTTGGAGCAATGGCCCAGGTAAAGATAGCTCAGAGTTAACCGTATGAACAGCCACCTAGGTGACTGAAGAATTGCTCAAGCAGTCGCAAATGAGGACAGTTTCCTCTCTGAGCAGTTGTAGACCTCTGTTTCAGTTGTCTCTGGTTTGCTTTTCACGTGGGAGAATGCAGTGTAAGAACAAGAAGAACTTGCCTTTGTCCTAAGAGTACTGTGTGTTGCACATGACAGAATGGGACCTTCTGTATGTATGTTATTGAATATGACCCCTCTGGAGAATTTCAGGGATAATCTTGCAAAATACAAGAGCACCTATCGAGAGCAAAGGCACTTCTCATTTCACTGGGTTGCACACAGCAATGCCATGGCGTATATTTTGGATTGATGTATGTATTTAAAATGAATGTGTCTGTGCCATTTGTACTGGCACGAGGCTGGTGAAGATACCAAATGTTTGTTGCCTTGTACTTCAGCATTATACTGACGGCAGTGATCTATTAACTAGGCCTTCACTGAAGAAGCTTAATATTTGGAGAAATTATTGTGAAGTCTACTGACATTACAAATTAATTGTGTGGGAGGCAGAGTGACAGGTGTTTTCTCAGTGTCTTCCTTCAGTCTTTCTTTTCTTTAGTAGACATTTCAACTACTGTTAGCTATGGCAATCCAGCAATATGATGTATGCGGAAGACAGGAAGGTATTTCCCTAGCTCCTTCCCGTAGCTGCTGCCCTGTAAAGTTGGGATGCTGATTCACTCTCGTGTGGGAAGTGTCTGGTTACATAAGGTAACTTTTCCTGATTAATGACAAATTGAAAGGGAAACACAGTTTAAAAGAAAATCTGAATGAGGAGTAGTATGAGTCCCTTCTTGATCTCTCCTGGATAAGAGTTCTTTGCTGTCAGCTCCCTTATGTTGAGTGAATGCCAAGAAGAAATGGAGGAGTTATGTTGTAGTTAAATGCCTTCTGCTTCAACTCATAACCAAAAAAAAAAAAAAAAAAAAAAAAAAAAATCATCTCAGTGCAGTTACAACAGTGGATGAATTGGGACTCAGCTTCATTCCTATTGCTTCTTTGTCCTGTGAACTAATGAGAAGTTGAAATTTCATCATTAATGCAAGTGAATGTAAGTTTTGGAGGATAACAAAGAATGTAAATCAGCATTACACGGATTCACTGGCTCCATTCCTAGGACTGCAGCACTCATTGTCAGTGTGAATCTTCTCAGTGTCCTTTACGAATTAAAGGATGCTGCATGGTAAATGGATGGGTCAAGACATGCTGAAGAATGTGAGAATGATACGAAAAAGTAAATGGGGATGAAAAGAATGTTTGTTTATCTGTTTTTAAATTACAGGTTGGATGGTAGCAAGCTTCAAGTATGTCTTCCTACACTCAGCGATAGTATAAGAATTAAGTGATATTGTTTATTAGTAGAGATTATATTAATATGTTTATCAGTCAGAGATTTTTATGGGTTTGGCCATGGTAAAATGGTTTGGAGGTGGAAAATCATCACATGTTTAGATTTGTTATTGAAATGGAACAGGATAAAAAAGAAATTCTTCTCATTCAGCCGGTGCTTTAAAAAATTTCTGCAGAGGTCTGGAAGCAAAAGTTTAAAGCTGAGACAGTACTCAGAAGGCCAGAAGTCAAGGTCTGGACTTTGAGTTTTAAAGTGACCCAGAGACTTTTTCATGTGGATGCAAAGTACAGTAAGGCACTTCTTGGAGTTCAGTAGCAGTAACGTTATCCACATGGATGTAGCTCCTCTGGCCAGCAGAAAGGCAATTCCATTTTAGAGAGTAATTGTCTTGGCTATTTTAATCAGTACTGTTTAGAAATCTGCTTTTAAGATAGTTTTCATAGTTTTGTTCCTGCTGTGGATAGGATCACACGAATTTATGGATATCTTTGATTAAGTTTAAAGACTGCATCTTCTAGGTGTTCTGTGATTTTCTTTTAATGTAGAACCACTGAGTCTGTCTGTCTTACTCTGTTTCCTTTTTTCTTCACTTGATTTCTAGCTAATCATGAAACTACAACGATCAAATATTGTATGTAGCATAGAGTTGTAGAACGCTCTGTAGCACAGATGACTACTTTCTGCATTTCAGACAGCAGAGGGCGGACAAAAGCACAAAAAAAAGTGTCACAGAAGGTCTGGTGGGGTTTTTTGAGGTTCTAAACAGTGAAATGAATTAAAAAAACCCCACAGGCTCATGTACCACACATCAAAATCTCCTGGGTAGCTTGGAATTCTGGATTACCTGTTACAAAACTTAAAATGTGCTTTTTAATGATTTTCTTTTCCAAATGATGAATGCGTAGTAAGTTGAGAGCTAATGTCCAAGTCATCAAATTCTGAGTTCTAATTTGGTAATTTTAATATCCTAGAAAAATTTCCATGCCCAAAGATTTTTTTTCTGTCTTAGACTTCATTTAAGGACTTAAGAATTTTGACTGAAATAAAATAAATCCTATTGGATATGCATTATGCAGCTGATTTTTTTGTTTGTTTGTTTGGGTTTTTTTGTTTTGTTTCTAGAGGTTTGCTTTAATCTAACTTTGTATCGGATTTGGCGTGGGCTTTTGAGGGTGAACAATATAGATTGTTCTGAATTTAGTGGTGAACCAGGAAAAAAAAAAAAAAAAGAAAAAGATGTGGAGACATTCCCAACACTCTTCTGAGACATCATCTTCAACTCCTTCAACAGGCATGTCCCCTAGTTTTGTTCTGGAATTTGTATACTCTTGTTTCTCATCTTTTCTACATCTTCTATGTACGTAGAGAGGTAATGATCTTTCAGTAGGGCAAAAGAGTCTGGAAGGTGTCAAAGAGGCTCAGAATTTGTTCTTGATTGCTGTTTCCTGCTAATTGCTGTGTGCTGAAAGATGATGTAAACATACTGATCTACTGATACGATCTCAGTCATAAGGAATAAAATAACAGTATAAATTTATCTTTCTGCTTTTTTGTGTTTTTAAAGCATATAGATGCTTTCTGATTCTTAAGAATTTTGCATGCTGAGGCTCTCAATTTTCATTTCCTCATTGTTTTGATGTTAGAACTCCTTACTAGCAAATCTTCCCAAATTTCTCTCAACTCTAGCTGTTGTAAATTCTCCAGAAGCCGATTTGTTGGTTACATTACGGACGCTGTTGTTCAGTGGCTCAGCTGTGTTTGCCTCTTTGGCTAAGTCCTGTGATCTAGAACTCTTACGAAGCACAGGCATTGATGGGTTTCAACATTCTTTTGATGAGAAAGTAATGCATAAACCAGTTTGTATTAGTATCAGTACGTGTACTGAAAGGAGTGGAGTGTTTTATTTTACAGTCTGGTTTCTCAAAGCTCAAGTGGACAAACACTTTTGTACATGGTCTGCTCATAAAGGGACAGAGTTAAAAACCTCATCGCTGGAATCGCTATAAGCGTGATACTTCCACTTCTAGTGTTTCTAATGGTCTGAAGGTGGGTGAAGAAAATAAAGATAGGGTACATAAAACTATGAAGAGACTGCTGAACGTTGAAATTGTAAATTCTACAGACATTGAAACATGAAATTCCCTTCCCCCCCATCAGAGAAAGATATCAGGATCTTGTAAGAAGACGTTATTTAAAAGTGCGTATCAGTTTTCATTGTAGCTGGGTTTTTTGTCCTTCTGACTTTTATATGTTGTCGAATGTCAGACTCCTGACAACTTTGTCTTTCTGTGCAATCATGAAGGAAGAAAAAGTTCTGCTTTAGGAATGTAAAAAATGTTATTAACTCAGTCTGAATACTTTTTTTGATACCCTTATTGCAAATGTTTATATAATGAAACTAACAAGTTTATTTTTTTTAAGTATTTTTATGTTTGATCTTCTGAAATATTTCCAGAATTCAATGTAAGGACCCAGTTACTGATGCTTGAAGAATTCTTCAGGTTATAAACCGATAAGATCCAGTCATTTCTTCAAATGTCTGTTTGTTTTATATTCTGACTATTTTAACTTTAAAGTAAGTTGTGTTTATGTATCACACTGCTTTTAAATAAAAAGTAATGGCACTGTTGAATGTATGGTAACCTATTTAAACGTATGAACTGGTTTAAACGTGTAACTCGGTGTAATGATTTTAGGTTACGTAATATAATAAAATGGTGACTTGAGTAGCACAAATTTTTTTTGTATAGATAAAAAAATCACATGCATGTTCACCAAGTTGACCCTAGTATTAAATGTCTACTTCTCTTACAGCAATATATATTTGAGTTTAAAAAATAAATTTAGTAGTTTAACTGAGAAATAATATTTTTGTATTGATTTAACTGAACTCTTGTGTTAAGTAGGTATAAGGCCTGGTGTAATCATTGTGCTCTTCAAAACCATTAGGCAGAATGGGTTTGAAGTAACGTTCTTGCTGTTACTTAACTTGCTTCGTAGTCCCTTATTTTTGAGTTATGATTCTGTGGCCAGTAATGTGAAAAATGGAATGAAAAACACTCTGAAATAAAAGTGTGTTTAAAAAACCCCAACTACAAAACACCCCAAACCCGTATACAGCTACAATATAGCAATCCTAATAAAACTAAAACTAAAAAAACATTTTCGAAGAAATTTACCAGGTTGTGTAAAACACTAAATTCTTAATCTAGTCTGGACTATTGGTGTAGGATAGAGTGTTAAAATCTATGAATTGTTTTGTATATTTAAATTCTACTTAAATATATTTTCTAGGATGTCACTAAGCTTGTAGAATATTATGATTTACTAGCTTTTAAGTTATAAAGCTGGATAGAATGTCCGTTACAGTTCTCCATTGAGGTAGAAGTCAAACTCCTAAAAGCTATGGCCATCAGAAGTCAGCGTACTTGTCCAGCTATGCGGATAAATACATTGCCGTGTTAACTGCTGTTTCTCCACAAGTGTGATTTTGGTCAATTTAATGCTGTATTTAATTTGCAAAATTTCTTTTCTCCAGATATGATAGGAACAGCTTTGGGAGGTTTAGGTAAATGCTGCCAGACCATCCCTCAGAATCTGCCTCTGTGCTGTTTTTTCCCTTCCTAGCGAAAAGGACTGCGGCAATACTAGTAAAAACTTGCTAAGAAGAGACCATGAACGCGGCGGTGGTGGTTACTGCTCTGACAGCACTGGAGAAGTGGGTGGCACTGGACAGGGTGGGTTGCCCCGAAGGCCCTGGGATTTCTGTGTACTTAGTCAGTGGCAGTAATTAGACTTGGTGGACAAGAACTCTCTCATTCCTGTAACCATGTAATAGGTACCTTGCTTTTTTTTTTTTTGTTATTAACTAGTAGAATTTGTGTTTAACTGTTAAGCTGTGAGCTATAGCGCTTATTTCAAACTGCTTGAAGGATCAGTAATTGTAGAAGTCAAAGACTTTTGTCTTGCTCCAAGTTTTGTTAAAGAA
Organism: Burhinus bistriatus; assembly: GCA_013397275.1. Taxonomy (NCBI): domain Eukaryota; kingdom Metazoa; phylum Chordata; class Aves; order Charadriiformes; family Burhinidae; genus Burhinus; species Burhinus bistriatus. The sequence continues at coordinate 229,048 of VYXH01009954.1, read as the reverse complement.
AAAAAAGACAAAACAACTTCGCGTAGTTTTGTTTTGGTTCACAGACTTATTGGGCAAAGTTACTGATTTAAGAAGGTGCTATAACCACGTGCGACTCTGATTTCAATTTCACTTAATTTGAAGTTTTCAGTGGGTATTCAGCTTTTGTACCCAAAACGAAAATCATTCTTCTGAAGTGAAATGCAGAAACATTTGTGTGGAAATCCCTCTCGGCCAAAATAGCTAAGCGCTGCACCACTCTTTTTCTAAGATAAAAAGAAATGAATCTATAATAGTTTGTGACAGATGGCAGAAAATGTAACTAACTGAATGTGATTCTGTATGGAGTTATTTGAGGTTTTTGGTGTGATTTGTTGTGAGTTCCTCTCCTCCCCCCTTTCCTCTCCTTTGATTGCAGTCTTTGTCCATTTATTCTTAGGATAGAATAAGATTTCTGAGCAGGGGCCTCTCTTGTGGTGCAAAGTGAGAATTGTTTTTAATTGAGCAGAAACATGTGGAAGGATCAGGAATATCTCAAGGGATTACAGAAAAATTCCAAATTTGTACTACTTACAGCTTGTGTTTAGAGCAGGGTCTGCTGGGAATAAATGTTAGTTAGTGTGACCTGTGACCTTAAAAACTGTTGACATGGATTTCAGCCAGAAACTAGCCACAGAACTCCTTTGTTAAGCTCATTCATAGCTCCTTGAAAACTCTAGTCAGTGAAAGTTGCCAGCTCAAATCTAAGGAAAGCAGAGCCCTTTTTTTCTCTTTTTTTTTCCTTTTTTTTTTTTTTTTTTTTGTAAATGGTTTGATAATGCNAAGCCCCTTTTTTTTTTTTTTTTTTTCTTTTTTTTTTTTTTTTTTTTTTTCCCATGCTTTGGAAACAGTGGACGCCCCTTAACCAGCAAGACTTCTTTAATAGGACTGCATGGCCTAAACTTGATTGGAATTGACAGCTTCCTGGCTCAGGCTTGCCAACTGGCAGGGCATTGATGCATAGGGGACAAACAGCTTTAAGGGCCTGTATACCACTGTTTGTGTATGCGCCTCCGAAATGTAACGCACTTCTGTTGTGATACCTTCTAATGTAAAGGAAAAAATCCCAAATCCCGAACACTGCTTTTAGTTCCACGAATCTTTCAGTTATTTTGGGGGAGAAAATTGAATATTTGTGTGGGTTTATTGTTTTAAAATAATTGTCCTGTTGTCTTCTAGAATTTTCCTTCTTCACTGATTTGGCCAAAAGCCACAGAAAAATATTTATACTTGGGGGAGGGGGAGGAGACATTTTGATTTTAGAATTTTTACTTTTTATTTTTTAAGTATGGCTGTATTGTAATACACACTATAAAAGGGTTAAATTTACAAAACCTCCTTCTTGTGCATTCACTTTGCAAGTTTTTCCACTTAATGGGTTTTGTGTGTCTTCAGCTGATTCTGCAGTGGGATCCATTATTTGGCCTGCACGAGGGCTTACGTGACTTAAATTGTACTTTTGAAGTAAGATGTACCATCACATCTCGAAGTTATGTTGCTACTGTGTATGTCTGGTGATAAGAATAGGTACAAAATGGGATGTGGGAAGGAGAATACAAATTTTGGTTAATTTTAAGCTAAAAAAATGTGTGCAAAACAAAGTAATCTTCATGAAGAATCGTTGAGCAGCTAGATGGTAACCTGAGATAAGATACCCTCAACTGATGTGTAGTGAAACTTTGTGCTGTTTCTCTGCTGTGGGCTCAAGTCCCACTGATTCAATATCCTTTGAACAACCTGCGCTGGTAAAACACCCAAATATTACAGTTTCGATTCAGGTATTTCTTAAAGGCTTGATTTTGTAAAAGTGCACAGTATGTAAGGCTGAGAGGTCATTTGGAATATCTTCCATGGGGTTTTTTTGAAGAAGAAATAGTAGATGCAAAGGTGAATCAACCTCATTTCTCCCAAGGGCAGTGCAACATTTGAGAAGGGCAACGAAGCTGGTGAGGGGTCTGGAGCACAGGTCTGCTGGGGAGCGGCTGAGGGAATGGGGTTGTTCAGCCTGGAGAGAAGGAGGCTGAGGGGAGACCTTCTCGCTCTCTACAACTGCCTGAAAGGAGGGTGTAGCCAGGGGGGGTAACAGACGATAGGACAGGAGGAGATGGCCTCAAGTTGCACCAGGGGAGGTTTAGGATGGACATTAAGGCAATTTTGTTCACAGAAGGGGTTATCAAGCATTGGAACAGGCTGCCCAGGGAAGTGGTGGAATCACCATCCCTGGAGGGATTTAAAAGATGGGCAGGCGTCGTGCTGGGAGACGTGGTTTAGTGGTGGTTAGCGCAGTTAGGTAAATGGTTGGACTTGAACTTAAAGGTCCCTTCCAACCTAGGCGATTCCATGATTCTGTGTGATTCGGTGATTAACCAGTAATGACTGTTGCTCTCTTGGGCTGGAGAGGAAGGGTGGTGGAACAAATTGGAAGCTGCTTCCCCTTTGTAGCCATCCTCTTCCATGGCAGGCATAAGATTCTCGCCCTTTTCTTAGTCTATGTCATCCTCTGGATTCTTGTGCTGGTTTTTGTAGCCTCAGAGAGCTGGACTTTCTGCTGAACTAATGCCTGATCAGCTGAAATAATTTGAGTATCGCTGATTCCACCCACTTCTCCAGTGCTGACTTTGCTGCCTTCCTGCGCGTACCAGAGAGCATTTTGTTCATGTTAGTGAGCCAAGTTGGAGTAATTCAGCTCAATAAAAGCTTGAGCCTATAGAAATTCTTTAATAGCCTTACAGAAATTATTAAATACTTTAATTAGAAAGATTTGATGTATTATTTTTGTTGTTGTTGTGGTTCTAAGATGTTCCGTAGCTATTGTTTATGAAGGAGTATTTGCAGATGAACAAGGACGGAGCTCCTGTTCTCACTTTATCTGGAGGAAAGTTTGGAACATTAAAAAAAGCACAGATTTATAATGCACGCTTTGAACTAGTGTTAATAGGAATTGTCTTCTGTGCAGTATACAGACTATCACATTAACGACAAATAATTTAATATATTTAGTAGTAGTCTGATATATGGGAAGGCTGAGCCTTAGAATTCTTCTGGTTAACTAAAAATTCTTACCTGATTTACAGTTTCTTCATGCTTTGCATTTGTCCTTTGCATACATAAAAGTAAATTAATAGGAAGTCTGTTTTGTGCCTGGTAAGAAAGTCGGTAGACGACTGGTTTGTGTTTTGTTTTGTTTTTTAATTTTCTGCACAGCAGAAAAAACAGCCCCTCTCTGGCTGCGTGCTGCTTGGAGGAAGATGCAGCTCTGCGCTCTAGCGTAAGCCTTGGCCGTGTTCCCACTTGCGGCTGTGCGTGGGGATGTTTGCCTGGTTGCTGTTCACAGGCGTTGATTTCAAGAAGAGCAATTACTGGGGTTTGGGTGTTCCGTTTTTGTGTCGCGTCCCCCTCCCTGCTCCCCAGTCCTACCACTGATGGATGTAGACAACTCAAACTTGAATTTTAGTGTCTTGGAGTGAATGGGAAGATGAAGGGAGCCAGCACAGAGAACAACAGGATACCAGGGCTGCCGAGTTCTGTACCCAGTTGTCATTTGTGACAGATGTGATGAGCGGGCAGTCTCATCACCACTACCTGAAGGGCTTTTATTGTGGCAAGCTGAGTAAAATAGATTTTGGGTGCTTTTTCTTGGTAAGGTTATGTTACGCTTAGTTCATCGTAGCCTGTGTGAGATTAATGCTTTTATCCATTTATGTAATTTTATTTTATAATTACTTTTTAAAAAAAATTTATGTATAATCCACTTTTTTGAAAGGAGAGGAAGAGAACTGATACTGGAACTAGGCTTGCCTACAGCAGAGGAAGAACTTCTTTTGCTAATTCAAAGCTGTAGTTACAAGTCTAGGCTGGAAGCAATGACGGTACATAACCCCAGAGCAGAGACATCCTTTAAAAAAACAAACAAACAAAAAAATCCCTCTCTATCTCTTTAATCTGATTTTTTCCCTTCCCCTTTTTGCTGTTAGGCTTCTGTGTGGACATAGAAAAATATTACTAATTAAATAAGAAGAAAGTCCAGACTTTATTTTATGAGGATTTAGTATAGCTGTATGTTGAATAAAATGGTAATAAGCAAAATCAATGTTTTGCTTCTATCTGTATCTGTATGATACTTCAAGCCCTCTGGAAAGATGTTTGGTAATGGCTGGAAATGATACAGAAGACTTTTTGGGCAGTCTGTTTGGTCCTAGTGGTGTATCGACCCTGGAATCCCTGTACTTCTTAGAACGCTTTGGAGATGAAAGAAAATAGCAAACTGGTTCTGTTAGACATTGGCAAAGGCCACAAAAAATACATGTATAAATCATGAGAAATCGGATCTCTCTGATTCAACAGTACAGCAAAATTGTACCTAATAAAAGTGTTGTTATTGAGCCTCCGTCTGCCTTTCTCATGGATTTTTTTTTTTTTTTAAATTATTATTTTTAGCAGTGGATTCAACACATGCAGTGAATGTAAGTACGTGTTGAAGATTTCTCAGCTCCTTTGCACGGACCTTGCAGAGACGAGAAGCGAGGGCAGGCAGGACTCGTAGCTAGAGTCTGACCTTGCTTCACAGAAATTCTAGCTTCTTGCAGGCTTTAACTGTAGCAGAACAGTTCGACTTCCTCTTCTGTGTACGACGGGAAATTGATCTAAAGTGGCTTAGAAAATGTGGGAACGCCGTGAATGCAGTGTGCGGGGTTGGAAGGGGTCTCCTGTTGTTGCAGGCATTTTGCTTTAACTTGACATGTTTATAAAACAGTTTACATCTTAAAAGTTTAGGGTTTTTACCCCTGCTGATTTGCTTAAACAGACACTGGCTTTTATTTTCAGTTACTTGTCAGAATATATATGGAAAAGTGATGAACCTAGTGAAAAGAGAGCTTGACATCAATTAAATTTAGCTATCTGCTTTGTGTTTCTTCTTTCTGATACACAGTTTCCAGTACAGTTATTCCAAACTTCCTGTGGTTTTTCTTTATTGTCCTTACAAGTTTTACAAGATAGAGATGAGCTATTTAAAAATGCTGTTCCAGGAAAAGAGGAATAAAATTTTGTATTACGCCTGCTCATTTGCTGTCTTTTATTTTAATCTCTGCCATTAAACTTTTTTTACACTCTAGAAACTTATTTCAGAAAGCCTGTAAGGTTGTTTTAGTACCTCATCTTGCTCAAGTATCTTTAAGTAAATTTTGAAGTGTCTCTCGAGTTATATTAGCTTTCCAAAACTACATTCTCTGCAACACTGAATAAAATACACTTATTAAAATAGTCTTAAAACATTAAAAGCATGTGACAATGCGTTTTTTCTGTCCCATCATTAAAAAGCTTCCGTTGAAGTTTTTTCCTAGTTTTTCTTGGTCCTCTTATTGACATGATTAATAATGTCTGTGCTCATTCATGATCAATATGTTGTGTGTATTTATTTCATAAGAATGTGCGTTCATCTGTGTGTACATGTGCAAAAATACAAGTTTTTACATATTTTTGTATGTAAATTCTGTCTAAAGAGCAGTGTGACAAACCAAGTCTTAAAAGAATCCAGTTGATTGTGTATGAGGCTTGTATTTTCTGTTTTATTAACGTGAGAAGTGTGTACAGTATTTCCTCTTGGTTTTTTTTTTCTTTGAAATTGTATGCAACATCATAGTTGTAGCAACCGAAATGCATTTTGATGTTTTGAGTTTTAAGGCCAACATTGAAAGGAGTCGATTCCACTGAACTCATAAATAATGAATTCTTATTTTCAACTAGATGTAGCTGATAAATAACAAGTCAATAGGGAATATATTAAATGACACTGAGTGAAAAGCTTTGGAATTTTCCTTGTGATGTCGGTAGGTCTGTTAAAGGCTTTGCTAGCTGAGCTTGAAGTTTTAAAGCATGGTTGAATTGGTTTAAATATTTCTGTTGAAACTTAAATATGGTAGAACCTTGCTAATCCACACACCTCATAATCACAGCCACAGAAATGGCAAGCTGCAGGTACGGCTCAGCAGAAACGGACAGGGCTGCAGCGAGGTTTCCTGTTTCTAGGCTTAAACATACTACAGTATGCTTACTGTGTTAAATTTGATTTCTGTAGTTCTTCATAGTAGCAAAATAAATCCATCATAAAAAGGTACTTTTTTCTTTTTCCAGTCTTTTTTTTACCCTTTTTGTTTCACTTTTACGTACATTTCCAAGATATTACTGGTTTGTGCTGGCTTGTCTGGTCATAGTTGCAAATTATCTGATGATGTCCATATAAATGAATTAAAATCTGAATACTAACTGCAATAGGAAAGAGATTTAGAAAAGACAGAAAACGTTACAAGTTCTGAACTCTGGATTTTTCTGTAATGACAAATGCTCTGAAAGAGAAACATCTTTCTAGGCGATGGAAGGACACTGGTTACACTGCTTTTAAATGAATTGAGAGATCCGGTGGTTTCATTCTTGGCTCTTATTCTGCCTTGTCATGCACCCCTGCCTCCTTGTTTTCTGGTGACGCGTGCGTTATGGCTGGAGTAGGGGATGCGAAGTCTTTGCTGCAGATGCTTTATTGTGTGTCATCAGCTGGTGATGATGTTTGAAACGGAAGTTCCCCTCTGTTTCTGTCAATTTTTCTGTTACCATCCGCTAGAAACAGAAATTAGTTATGTCCATCTATCAAGTTCGAGATTTGATCTCGATTGCGAAAAGAAAAATAAATCCTACTGTTACAAAAATATAAATGAAATGTTAGCGCCAGCCAAGCTGCTCCTCTGCCCCCGCCCCGAGTTGTTGATAACGTGCTCAAGGAAAATCAGTTAAGCCGTACCTGACCTGATCCAGTTGGGGCAGGTACTGCAGATGTGGGCATTGGGAAGAAAATGTTGAATGCATAAGAGATTAGTTGTTTAATATTAGGAAAATACTTTTTTCCCCCCCCTGAACTCCCGAGATAAACTGGACCTGCTGATTGGTAACTGGATCCATGGGCTGGGGTCGGGGGGTGGGGGGGGAGGTATCTCCTGGGAAGTATGTCTATTAGAAATAAACGTCCAAAGTCAAATTTCCAAAAACCAAATTTAAGCCTCCTCTTACTTATAAATAAGAAGTTGCAAAGAATATTAATATGAATAATGTATTTGGCTACTGTTCAACCATTTTTTAATTGTTCCTAGACAGTGCTTGCCATTGGAGAAAAGATGTTTTGATTTTGTTTTTTGCTATATATGTGTATATATACGTTATTATTCTTACTTGAAAGTTTAAGTGTTATCCTTTAACACTGGTGTTTATTTCTCTACATGTTGATTTTGGTAACAAGTCTGAGCTGTGTACTTGCGTTAATTTTGTAATGGGATAAAGTTATACCCCTTCTGAAGTTAGTAGCAGCCAGCGAGTACTGGGAATTGTTTACGAAAGAGTCCCATCGATTCCCCTTTTCTGTGGAAGCATTCAAGCAGCAAGACCTGCACAGTCTGTTTGGCACAGTAGCCGCTCTCAGCTGGCCCCGTGCCCTCCTGCTGTTAGTCAGGGCAAAGGATGTGCCAGATCTCGGGTTGTAGCGGAGCAGAGCCTGCTTGCAAATCTGCTTGTAGTTAGCCTGGGGCCTTTTGGCAGCAGACTACAGCCGATTGATTTAGTTGCAATCCTTTTTCCTTAATATTTTCCATCTGGCCAACAATGACCTATAAAGACAGACACAAAACAGAGTTTGAATTACGAGGAGCGTAATAGTAAAAATGCTTCCAAATCTCACTCTAGAACCTGCACCAACGGCGCGGTGCCGCTCTGTAGCCGAAGGAGGTTTGTTCTGAAGCCCTGTTGCAAGGGGGGGGTTGCGAAGCAGCACTGCAGTTCTCAGCTGCAAAATTATGTCATAGAGACGCGTGCGTTTCCGTGAAACTTCATGTGTTTCCCTTCCTGCTACGTCTTGCTTTCTGGAAGTGCAGCGCTCTCAGCATAGGCTTCCTCGCACGCTTCCCTTGCCCCTCCCGCTAGGGCTAAATCATCCTGCAGCGTCAGGAGCCGTGCGAGAACGAGGGATGGTGGAGCGGAGATGGGGAGGCCGGGGGAAGGAACGTGAATACGGAAATGCTTTCAGGCATGCAGCAACAGGTTTGGGGAACTTGCATTCTAATGATGTTACTAAGGAGGTGATGTCTCCCAGGCTCTCAAATCTGCAGGAGTGGATTAATGCTTTCCAGAGTGAGCCGTGTCCACATCTGGGCCATTTGTCAACTCTTCCAATTCTGGTCAAAGCACAATTCTTGCTCTGATTACACTTATCCTAAACACTTGTCCTCCTCTGCATCTTTAAAGTTTGTATCCTTAAAGAAAACTTCTGAACTTAGTTGTACAGCTCCACAAGTTACAGCAGTCCGGCATTGCAAGCTCTTTACCGTGCAGGGTTTAACCGCCTTCACCTGGGAATGCTTGGGGATGTGAACGATTCATGGTTTTTTCCAAGGTGGCAATAAGTCACACACAGACCTTCACAGAATCTTGTTGGTCATAATATTTACAGGAAAATTAGAAACTGATTGAACTAGGAGAAAGCTGCAGAGAGTGATTGGCGTTCCCACAGCTACAAGCCCAAGAGGCCGGATGAATCCTCCTCTGAAGGTGCGTGTTTCGCGTCATTAGCTATAATGAAACCTGCTTTAGGTCTAAGCAATTGTTCTAAGTTAAAATTAGTTTGTCTTGCCTACGGACTCCAAAGCACGAGAAGTCTGTGCTGTATATTTAAACACTTGACAATTTGTTTAATCTAGTAAGGTAATATTGCAACTGTTCCAAGCCTCAGACACTGAGAACCTAGGACTCTAGTTCCCTGGGCTGGAGAAGAGGTGCTGTGTTGTGGGGTTTTTTGTTTCTTCTTTTAGCAGAAATTGTCACTTGCTGACTCTGAAAACCATGAGATGTGCAGGGGCAAGGGAGAGAAACTTCTGCTGGCCTAGAGCGAGTTTACCACAGCCTTGGGTTACTCTGTACATTTCCTGAAGCTGTTGACCGGATAAATTAATGCAGGGCTCATATCCGAGGGTTGCTTCTCTGCTGACAGTCCTTTGTTCTTGTTTCAGCTCGGTCTGCTGCCTGCTGCTTTTAATCATGGCAGTAGTAAAATTGGGGATTTGAGTTCATGGATGTTGCGTTCATGGAAGCGCACAGTATGCTGACTTTGGAGCACTGCTGTAACATAGCAGAGCATTCCTGTTGGAAACTTTTTATTATTACTTTATTATTATTTTTTGAATAGTAAAAGTAAAGGGCAAAATGAGTAGTATGAGGAATATGTGCAGAAGGGAGAAAGGAATCTTCACAATGGTTTTAGGAAGGAGCTAGAGGTAAGGATGGACAGGTAAAAGATGTGTCATTGATACATGGGTTGAAGAAGAAAGGCAGACCAGTTAGGGTTTTAGCTGTCATTTATAATAGTCCATGCATGATTTTTGGTCATTCCCCCCCC
>VYXH01009954.1:189204-219552 GCA_013397275.1 Burhinus bistriatus | reverse complement strand
CCCCCCTTATACCATAAGGTAATTCTTGTCAAAATAAATAACTTTTAAAAAAAAAATAAAAAAAAATCCTCTTGTGTAAGACCAGAGATTAGATTTCAGATGCAACAGTTGCTGTCGTGTAACTGTCCTGGATTGCGGCTGTCAATTGATTTAACTGAACCAACTGCAGGTAATTTCTATAGCAGTGATAAGTGCCATTCATTCTGAATATTCCCTCTTGGAGCAAAACGTGTGATACTGGTGCAGTGAAAGTATCGGTTCTGTGCTGTCGTCTTGCTGGTTTGGTATGTGGAACGAGAACAGTATTTACTTTCAGAATATAACGAGGAAATACACAAAGTTAGTTATAAGTTCTTCTCAGAGACCCAGGATCCCTTAAAACAAACACCACCACCCCCTTCCTTCTCTTCCCTCTACATTACCAGTCCAGGGCAATGCTAATTTAACTGACTTGTACTGAATTCAAAGAATAGTGAAGGTGTGTCAAAGGAGGTTTATTGCAGATTTTGCCAAAGCTTTAATCTTAACTGCAAGTCAAAACACTTTTGTAAAATATCAGTGAGAAGGATCACAACAAAAAATGTCAGGTGTTAGTAATACTAATGTGTTGCTACTGGTGGAATCGGATGAAGCTAGGAACACTGCATTCTAGTCCAGCCAGTTCACTGCTCTTGCCTACTGACCAGAAACCAATTTTACTTAATTAATTAGGGCTTCATGTCACACCTTCTTTAGTTACTGAACAACTGTAACAGAAGTAATTAAATCATGTCACTTTCTATTACTTTTGGCCCTGGCTGACTGGCTTGGAAACTTCCATTGTAGCGCTAATACAAAATGAATTGGCGCATCACCTTGGGGAAAACCCAGTTCCCTGGCATCAAAAAAGTAGGGAGGAAGTAGTTAACATACAAGACGGATAGATCTTCTCTTCCACAAATGGATCACTTTTGGGTGGCTGTGTGAAGGCTTACAGAATGCATCTGTCAGGAATGAGACCATCCTGGACTTGCTGACAGATGGATACAACATTCCCCCAAGGAGATTGCGTGGCAACTTCCTCCTTCGAAAGTCAAGACGTGGCAGGAGCCCTCAGGTTACGCAGTGGTCGCTGGAGAAGCAGGGGCTGTTCTGAGAGGTAGAACTGCTGAGAAACGCTGCCCGAGGTGACTTCTGCATATTGTTTCAATAGAAAATGTGATTCAGCCACACTGTAATAATAGGAGAGAGGCTTTCTATGGCTTGGTAGAGGCAGTGCTGTCTGGATTGCGCACAGATCTGCAATAAAACCCTTGATTTGTAAGCCAGACTGCTTGATAAGGGAAAGATCTTCCTCCAAACTCTACAATCCCAGTATTATTTACCTAACAGTAACTTACCTCAGTGTGTTTAAGAATTAATTATTGTTGGAGCACCAGCTTGAGTATTCGGAGAACGAAATGATTGTGGGCAACCTCCTATTTTAATTGTTTGCTTAAACTGATTGTTAGACAAGAATTCTCATGAACAAAAATTGTGCCCTCTAGCCAGGTAAAGGGCCAGCGAGACTCTTCTGTTAATTCGTGCGTCAGATTTTCAGGAAGTCTCTTGGTCAGGTTCATCAGTGATGTTTCTGCAGGTGAAGAGTCAAGTACTACAATTTCATATGCTTATTTTTGCTTCTAAATTTTTGTTGTCAGTCCTAAAACGTTGTGCGCTGTAGTTATAGACAACCTGCAATCAAGTATCAGACTCTCTGACTTGATCTTTATAGTCTTCAACTCAAGGGCTGCGTTCATATCTTGTATTACAAGTGCTTATTTGCTCTAAGTAAAGCGATTCTTAGGTGACTAGCCCCGTTCCTCGCACTCCCACATTGTGAATTCCAAGTACCACCACAGCACTGAAATAAACAATGAATTTCTCACTTGGCTCTTTCAGCTGTGGACGGATTTGAGTTTAACTTTTGTGACTTGCTGCCAACTGACCTGGGGACCAAACTTTGCTTATTATTAAGAGGCACGTCTACTGCCACTGGATGTGCGAATATTTCTTCAGAGTAAGGAAATTCCCTCTCTGCAAGGGAACTGTAAAAGACCTTGTTGCACTTAAGTTTGTTTCTTGCCAATAGGAAAAAAAAAAAGCGGTTTGGAGAATATTCCGGAAGAGGGGTACAAATAATTGATTTCTTCTCTCTCTTTGTTACTGAAATATTCTCATTCCCCACTCTAGTTTTCTCTGTGTTTAATTTACCAAAATGCAAAGAATCAGCATAGTATCCTAGAACATTGTCTTACGAACGCGCGCAGGTGTGAGGCTGCATTCTCCGGCTTTGCTTTTTGGGGCTGGAGTGATATAATGCTATCTGATAGAAAAAGAAAAACCAGCCTGGGCTCATCAGTGTATTCAGCAATGGGGTATTTGTCATCTTGAGCCTGAAGTGTTTGCCTCTTACTGAAACTTTGCTTGTATTTCTTGATGGGATTCTCCAAGCTTTTTCTGAATCAGCTCTGTGCTGATCTATGAGGTATTTACCACATGGCATGCTTTTATTAAGTAGATACTCCTTTCTGCGCTCGGAAGGCAATTCTCTCTCTTACGTGACAATGTGATTAGCCAGTGGAAACCTTGGCCTTCCTCCTATGATTTAGCTAATAGATACTTACCTTCAACTTCTAGATACCTGACGAATTTCTTCAGTAGCTGAGCAAAAGTCCTTACCAGCCTTTCAGTGTGGCTCTTGGAAACAGAGCCACGCAGATTTTTTCTTCTCTTCAGGAATTCATGGCATTACAGATGGTAAGAGACAGTGTGTCGCAGTCCCATGGCTTTCGGAGCTGACTGCAGCACCGCGCTCCAACGCATTGTGCCTTTTGCTGATAGGGAGCACTTTTGATTTATAATAAAAAGTTCATAATTCTTCTGAAATTTCAGCTCAAACTAGAGGACATAGCTCAACAAGCACGTACGATTGGAGCCTGTAATGAAAAGGAGCTGTTTCCCTGGTCAAGGAAAAAGGGTTAATTTGCATTGGGATGAAAAGGCTGTTCAGGATCTACTATTTCAACCTGTGATAGACTTAATGGTATGTCTTTGATCCCCAAATGAAATGTGATGGATTTCAACTGATGCCAGATGTCTCAAACCTAGTGGGATCTCTGATTGTCTGCCACATCGAGAATTCTCTCTTCCAGCACTTTCATGTGTGCCTTTAAACGTGGTTTGAGAAGAGAGATTCCTTGACAAGCTAAGCCCTTGGAATCCTTTCTCTGTATTGTCACTTCAGTGGTGATCTTCAGGCTCTCGTGCTGTCTATGTGTGGCATCCTGCTTTTTTAAAATCAAGCCCCATGTGCCAACGTGCTCTAACTACTTCATAACTGATTTTTTTTTTAATGTCCAGGAAATTTAGTGCCAGTATCACCTGTAACTTTTCTCAGTTTAAAGCTGTTCTCTGCCCTCTTTTTATTTGTTAATTAGAGCCTTTTTCTTACCCCTGGCCAAGTTAAAGAAGTTGTTCAATGTATTCCTCTTGGCCTCAAGTGGAACATAATTGTTGTCTTTTTAACTCCAAAGCTATTTCGTTGCACTTCATAAATCTTATTATAAACTGTCAAGCACTTCAGCATACCCATCTTCTCACCAAGTGTGCTTTATGGGATATTTTTTGCCTCTGGTTTTAATAAGAGTATAAAGACGTACTTGTCAGTGTTTGCCTTGTAGATGCAAACAAACTTTTTTCTTTATGTACCTTTATTTCATGTCACTACTTCAGTCCTTTGCTCTCGAACACGCTTGAGAAGTTTCTTTCTTGGTCTTAAATTAAAAAAACCCAAAGATTTACAACTTTCTTTTCGGAAAAGGGACAAGAGACCTTATGATTGTGTTTGGGAATTTACGGGGCTTCCCATTTGATTTTACATCTACTAAAACCCATGTAATTTAAATATATTTTTTTAAGATGTTGCACTTGATCTTCCAGAGTTAATCATCTTAGCCTGCCGATTTCGGGAAGGGAGGTATACCTGGCCGGACGTGCTCACGGTAGCTGGGTACAGCAGGAACTGCAGCTTTCTACTCCATAAAAACCTCGTGTAGTTGGGCTGCACTGTTGTAAAGCTGAGCAGAGTGCACAGTTCTTCTCGTCTGTCGGCAGCCTGTGCCCCAGGCTTGCGAGATGTACGTACTCTCCAAAATCTACTTCCAGTTTTGCATTTTGTTTCAGCAGACCCTAGGTTCTGCCTCTTAAATGAATTCCTTTCTCTGTGTGGACTGACTGGAGAAATATCACTTGGCACGTTTTCCCAATGGTGTGAATAACTTGTGTGTTAGAAGTTAAAAGTCTTTGATTTTTAAAAAGGAGTGATCTGCCAGAAGGAAAACAGAAAGTCCCCAACAGCAGAACAGACCTTAAAGATATTTCTGAAATAAATTAAACACAAAATATTCTATCATAAAATTTAATAACTTTCTTAAATTTTGCAGTGATAGATAATTCACAAGAAAAAAAGCTTGACTATTGAAGATATTTAAAATTTTGTACATGCTAAATTATGCCTATATTTATGTGTCTGTGAATGTACGGTTTCTTTGTACGGAATACAGGGCGTTATGCATGGACCTACAAGCCAAAAGGTGTGGTATTCCTATTTTCCAGTCTGAAGTGTAATGCTCCAGGTTCTTAGAACACAGATTCTTTTAGTATGAAATGTTTTTCAGTGAAAGTCCAAGGCATGGTTTTAATGGAAAAGCTGTTTCTTTCTCAGACTGTAAAATTATGTTGTTTTCTTCCTTCACAGAGGGCTCCTGCGGGAAGCAGGGGAGATTACTGCGTGCTGGGTCGATAGATGCTTCGTGATGTTGCATACTGCAATGCCGAAGTTCTTCTGAATTCGTTTTATTTACATAAATTCCACAGTGCAGCTGCACTGGCCTTTTTCTCCCCGCCCCCAAGGTTTTAGAGTGACCACAAAGAATCCGGGAAAGGGTGACAGCTTTGTCAAACTCAGACTTCAGCTCCATTTGCGATGGCCCAATTAGATGTTAGCACACTGACAAAAGACCCTTGGAATGGTTATCTCAAGCTGCCCTTGCACTTTTTAGCTTGACTAAAATGTAAAATTGTTACATCATAAATCTCTTTCTTACAGTTTTCTGGCTTCGTGTTGTTAAAGGGACGTATTCAGCTCCTTTGAGGCGTCTTTTGTGAGAGACGCCGCTGCCCGGTTTCGAGAGCCACTGTAGCTGTTTGGGCAGCGGTTGGGCTCAATAGTGGTATTGAGGGAACTTGGGAGCCTTTGTGCGAGGGAGCCTCGCCGTAGCTGCTTGTGCTTGGCCACACTGGGTAGAAAAACAGGAAAGGGAATGTTTTAATTGACTTCTATTATTAATACACAGTGGCAAGTCACCGAAGTAAGCACTTTCTACTGACAATTATATCATATTAAGATGCTCCGTAAGACGAGATGCTCAGGTTCTGTGTGAGCCAGTTCTGTGGGGTTAGGTGCTTCCAAAACACGTACGTGAGTTGTGCTTTCAACTGAATCTCATGGAAAGATCACTTATGGGTAATAATCAAAGGGGTGTTTATAACAGAATTGGGGAAAATGCAAAAAGGAAAGATCCTATGAGAGCAAGAAAAAGAAAGGATTCGGATGGCTTTCTACAGTGGCAGAGGCGCTTACAATGGATTGAGGTCTAATGCAGAGACAAAACTTTGAAATAAAATAAAAAAAAAGCACTGATGTTCAAAAAAGGCTGTTGCTGATCCTGTGGAAGGTAAGCCTGCATCTCATCAACATGCACAGATGTTGCTATGGAGATTTGTGGGTATGTGTGTATGTGTTTAAGCTTACAAGTGTGAGAATGTGTCAATAGACAGAGTCTAGAAGAGAGAATAACGATGTACTGCGTTCCGTAAGGTGTAGGGAAAGACACTGGAACACATAAATGGCTGAACTGGGAATTTAGCCTACGGAAATTCCCAAATGAGCCCAGGGATGTCTTGGTTCTTTCAAATGCGTTTTGTAAAAATGCTGGAAACATTGGGCGGGGGAAGGAAAGGAAGGTGGGGAAAAAAAAAAAAGTAGTATATGACTTCAAGGAAAATAGTAAGCATATGAAGACTCAGCCCTCTGTTGAGGGGAGGAAAAAGGATTATTTTAAAAAATATGTAGTTAAGTCATTTAACTTAATCTTAGCTGTTAAAAATTAAGGTGGAATTTTAAAATAATTAAAAAGGTAAATTCACATTTTTAGTGAGGAGAAGGAAAGAGTGTTTTGATGGCTGTGCTTTTGCTATTTACAATTGTGTCTGCATAAAACCACTGCAGAGCGTGGTGACTGGCAAACATAACTTAGTTCATCATCAGAATCTGCAGTTGGCATGATTAACTTAAAATACAATATGATTGGTAACATTAGGAATAAAGCTGTCTGGGAGGAGTATCATTAGTTACCAGGGGCAGGAGGATGGAAAGAACCAGTATGGTTTTTAAGTATAAATTGCAGTGTGTTGTCTTTAAATGCAAGAAATCTTAAGATAACTAGTCTCCGAGAGACTGCGGTGATTTTTGATATATTTTCCCTACTCATTTTCTTTCAAACATGGTGGTGGTGGGATTATCCGCAGAGATGCCTTCTGAGTTCCAGATGCAAGGATCTCTCATTTGTCCAGCGGGCATTGACAGGTACCTTGAGTCAGAAACGTATGTTCTGCTTCACCAGGAACATTCATTGGGTCCATACGTTGAAATTAATAATAGTAGTAATAATAACAGTAATAGTAAACACCATCTTTTTTCAATATGCTGGATCTTAATTGAGATTTTGATCTTGCACATTACTCTCCTAAGGATTTCAAGTTTGGAACGGTGATGTTGCTTGGAGTGGATACAGAGAACGAGGCGTATTGGTACAAGTCCCTCACATCCTGTGAGTGTGACCGTGCAGGAAAAGGTGTTTCACTCATTAGACCAACGCTGTCACGCGTACAAACCTGCTGGGCTTCGCAGGGATTTCACTGCCACAGCTAAGTACCAGCTCGTCTGTGTTCTGAATTAGTTATTCAGAGTCCATGAACTGAAACACCAGTGTGTTTTATTGATACATGCGCAAGTCGTGCTGGCAGAAGAAATACTTGGCCTGAATTTCCTCTTTCTTACTCTTTTGTCAATCAGGAATATTGCCAGTGAAGTTAGTGATGATGCATACTACGGTTTATATAAGATCCAAGCTCGTTATTGACAGAATTAAGTATTCTAGGCCACTGTAGATTATTGTAGTGATCAAAAGGTCAAGATTCGGGAATGCCTCAACTCCAATCCTGGCTAGTACAGACAGATTTTTGTAAGCTTGTCACTACAGAGGAGTATGCCCATCTGTAAAATGGAAATGACTGTTCTGTTTTGCAAGGGAGGTGGCAGTTGGTTATACTGTTATCAAAATATATAGTAAGTGTTATAAATAAATACATGTTAAAAATTCCACTTCTGATCTGTGTGAACGGAAGGAATAAAAGTTATGTGTGCTCACAACTCATTCTCTTAGGAGATGCTGCGTTAAATATCCTGATGTTAGACTAGTTACTCAGTCTCATTCGTTTCAAATGACAAAGATAGATGTACAAAAGTGGAGTTCTGCCTGTATGCGGGCTGGAAGCTGCTCTAGTACCCTGTAGAAATCGGGTGAACTAAGGTGGAAGTTATCTTTGTAGGGTTCAGGGGAAACCAACGGTACTACAGGTACCTTTCCAGAAGTGTTTGCTTTGCCTTTTCATGGTGTCAGCACACCAGTAAAATTGAATGCTGGAGCCGTCAATGTTAAAAATTAGTTTTATAAGCAGTTGCTATGGTAATTAGCAACTACTCGTAAATCATTTTAAAAGGTACCCCTTGCCACTGGGGTTTGCTGCTGCTATTCTGGAACATGTAGCATTTTTGCCGCCGAAGTTCTCAATACACTTTCAAACCCTTCAGTGCTCCAAGGGAGTTTATTTTGTTGAGTTCAGCTTTCACAATGTTCCTGTACACTTTGAATGTCTTGCTATTGCGTCCTCCTTCACAGTTGTCTGTTACAGCTAACACTGGAAAATCTCCCCCTTTTTAAGTTGACTTCACTGGAGATCTGCCTTTCTACCAGTAAGTAAAATTCCTGGTTCCATGCCGTGTTTGCCTGTTTGCCCAGCCTCTCTTTACACTTGACCTTGGACGTACATGGGTTTTGTGAGATAGCTACAGTGACTGAGAGAGGTACATGGGATAACTTACGACTCTCCTTCATTCTAATGAGCACTCAAAAAATATCAAAAGAAATAATAAGGGTGAAATTTTCACATTTCAAAGCAAGTATATTTATTATCAAACCCTCTATTCATTAGTAATGCTTCAGAGCTGGATAAGAAACAGCTGTTTTTTCCTGAGGAAGGCATCTTTTACTTGATAAAGAAATCAACTGGATGCTAGTGTAGATGTGTTGCTTAAAGATTTCCCCTTTGCTACTCTTAGAGATGTTACATTTTCTTATTTAGCGTTGGACAATTCCATTTGACTAAACTAGTTGCATGTCTTTACATATAGGCAATCACTATAATAGAGCTATCGTCTTGGTGTTACATATACTTTCTTGGCTTTTGTGTTTGCTGGAAGCTAATTGTCATATTCTGATGGAGATAAAACTGTAGCTCTCGTGTTTGTGCAGCTTGAACTCCCACAGCGTATTATCAATGAGCCCTACTTTTTGCACAGGACAGTAGCCAAAGCACTTTACGACAGTTATGATGCATGATCCTTAAATTTTCCAGTAAGCTAAGGTGTCTTTAAATGGGGAAGTTTACCTTCGTGTAAAATCCCAAACTGGAGAATTGCATGGTAGGCTGGATACAAGAGCCGTGCAGTGAAGTCTGCTGGGCCTTCTTGTATAGTTTTTGCCGTAGACAAGCTTACATTTGTGGCTATAGATACTGAAATTTTATTTCCAAAATTGCCCACATCAAACAGACTAGAAGAGGGCTTGGACTAGTAATAGATTAAAATGAGGCACCACGTTTTTGTGCTGTTGTGGCCTTTCTGATTTTTATCCATAGGCAGTATTTGATCTGGCTAACTTTAAAGTGTTAGTTTCAGTTAATGTTCCCTGATGTGAGTCAACTGGAGGGAGAATTCCTTTCTAATTAGTAAAAAAAAAAAAAAAAAAAAGTTGGTTGTAAACAATGCTAATTATTATTTTGTTTTTAAAAGCTTTTGTATTAAGTGTTTAATGAGAACAGGAGGATCCTGGAAATCCACTTTCCTGCCTGATTTCCTTGCTGTTGGCACCTTAGTATCACTGAAGGAAGTTCTGTTGGGTCATCCCTTACTGCATCCTTCCTCCCGTGGAAGGGCGATACGTGCACGTGTGCGCGCGTGTGTGTATGTATGTGTGCATATAAATGCAGTTGCTTATTTCAAAAGAGCTACCTTAATATTCTCCAGTTTCGGCTGCAGTCCTTTCTGGAGGTCTGAAAATGTGCCCTGAGGTGCTGCCGGGATAGGGCAGTTTTTTCCTTTCACAGGGTAAAGCTCCCGAGTGGATTAATCAGTTGGGAAATTCAAAGCTGGACGGAGGGCGGTGGAGCAGCGCGTTCAGCTGCGTAGCAGCTAAGACGGGTGATGACATTTTCTGCTCAGCGTAACTTTTGAAGTAGAGGTTGGACTCGTGCGAGCGGTGCTGGCTGGCGAGGGGGGCGCTACCCTGCACCCCCTGCCCCCTCCGCATCTCCCCCACCGTCCCCGCATCTGCCCCGGGCCGCATGCCGGCGCGCAGGCGGTGCTGCGTGTGCCGAGGCTGCCGCAGCCGAGGCGACCCTCTGCCGAGCTGCGGCACGCGCCGGCCGGGGCTGCGGGCGGTCCTTCCCGTGCTCGTTTGCCCCTTTTGCTGTCTTCCCTCTTGCCTCAGCCTGGCTCGTCCCTTGCTGGGTTCGCACCGCTGCATTTTGGAAACGTTTGCATTTACAAGCTGCGATGCAGCACTGCTGTCCGAAGGGTTTGACCGCCCCTAATTGCTGTGACACATGTAACTAATGATGGTTTGTACTTTCAAGGAGCGCACTAAAAAGGTGATGACATACGAGTTAGTGAATAAGGTACTGTGCAGCTTGTGCAGGAGAGTTTGTGCAGACCCGCTGGAGCACAATAAGCAGTTTTCCTGTGCCGCAGTGGTTTCCCGCCAGCCGGGCCTGTCTCCGGCACCGAGGCCGCACCGCACGCTGGAGCTGCGGAGGGAGGCGACGGCAGAGCGCGAATCCCATCGCTTGGCTTGAAGAAGCCTAATTGCATCAGGCTTTGATTTGATTCTCGTCATCGGCAGCACGTGGGCCGCTGTACGTGTGTGTATACATATGTGTAAGGAAACCGAAAATGGGTGTAAAATTTAAAAAAAACCCCAAAAAATCAAAATTTCAGATTGCCCTCTTGTTTTTGTTTACTCCTCAACCGCGATCTGATTTATGCTTATTGGAGTCTTTGAACTTCAGCTGCCTTGAAGAATCTCCAGTCTCTGGCTTTTTTGATGTTGCTGGCGGGGGATGTGTGTGTGCGGGTGCCTGCGCTCCCGTGCGACGGGGCTCTGGGCAGTCTCACTCCAGAGCGCTTCCCTTCCTTTGTTTAACCTCTGACCTGTGAAAACAAGAGTTAATCAAAAGTTCTAAGGTAGCTAAGAGGAAGGGGAAGTGTTTGGTTACAAATTAAATATGAGCTAGTCATAAGCCATAAATCTTCAGTACTGCTACCAGTTGCGCTACTTAAGTCGCATGTGGTACAGAAAGTTTTTGGTTATAAATTCAACCTCCGTTTCTTTGGAGGGGTGTTTAAAGGCTGCCTCGAGGATTTGCTTTTTGTAAGAAAAAAAATCCACATCTTTTCTTTTTTCCTTTTGGCAAAGATCTAGAAATAAATTCAGATAACTGTATTTCTTGATTTTTTGAAAAGAATTTTTTCTTTTTTTTCAATTTTAGCTGATCACAGTCTGGTTTAATAAAAACAAAACTGTTTCACTCTTGAGTAGTAAACACATGGAGTAAGTGATGAAGTACAAATATTGAAGATGGCAGAATAAATTAATTTTCTAATGCATCCAAAGCTTTCAGGATGAGAGAGATCCTGAATTCTTCAGTGACAAAGGAGGGAGGTGAAAATTGAAATGAGGTTGTCTACATAATTTACGCAGTTTTGTGGTGGATTTGTCTGTTTTATCTTGTCTTGCACCTCTGTTGAGCGAGAGCTAGGCAGCTGCCGGTGCGTTGCGGTGTGTTGAGGTCTGCTTCAAGTATCAGCTCCGTTCCTCAGCTGCAGAACTGTGGAGCGTCTCTCCTCAAAATGGGAAGTTATTCTTAAAATAAGAAAAAGAAGCGGTTATGCTGAGATTCTAAACTGTTATTTGGCAAACATGGATGGAAATAAGGAAGAGTTCGTGTTAAACAAAGGACGGTGATGAAGTTCCTTATGAGACAGCGGTGAAGAGAACAGGGAAAGGCAGCAAGGAGCGAGCAAGCGTGACAGAGCAGGGCTGTGCCGTCCCTTGTGTTGTGCGGAGGGTTTGCTGGGGTTTCGACCTTATGTCAGTATGAGACTTTATCTGGGCTATTTTTATTAGAATCACAGAGGCCATTTTCTAGGTGCTGGGCAAAAGAATTAAAATCGGACTTGACGGAGGGTTCTCATGGATAGAACCTACAGGTTCGTCATGTTTGCTGTATCGCCGTAATAAAGAAAACTGCCTTGAATCTGTACAAACAAGCAGGCCCCCGGCAGGACAGAGGAGTAAATCTTTGAAGAAAGGACGCAGCCTGACCTTGGTTTCAGAGCTCGGCGTGTCCCTGTTGGGTTCCCGCTCCCCTTGTCGCGAAGGGTGCTGGACCCTGGGCTGTCCTGGCCCGCGGGCGCTGGGGCTGGGAACGAAGGGCAGCTCTGGCAGACTAGACGCTGAGGGACCTTGCTTTTGTTTCTTGCTTTTGTACCGACACGTACATTCTTGTTGAGGGATAGTAGTTGTTTAGTGTGAATAATATTTTAAAGGTTCTCGTTTGAATTCTGTAAATGTCGTTTTCCAGCAAGGTCCCTGAGCAATTACGTAGAACTGTAAATATGCCTTCCTGAACGAAGTTTTGCTTTCACACTGTCGGAGCTTTCTGCCTTCTTGGGTTTCTGTCTTTTCAAACTCTTTTGATAGATTCCTTGCAAGGGTTTGTTTACCGGGTTCTTAATCTCCATTTAGCAGATAGGTTTTGAGAGGATTTCTTGTTGCTCTCGTAATGGCTTTTAACTCCGCTGAAGTTTATTTAACTGAACAGAAAGAAAGAAACTTATCTTCTAACTAATCCTTCTTGATTGTTTACAACATAATGCCAAACTTAAATGCTGTTTAAAGTGGTAATTGTCTGTCTTTCGCCTCTATTCTAATACATAGTTTGTAAAGATGCTTAGAGCATATTAATTTAAATGATAATACTGTCATATAACATGAAAAGTTAAGTTACTTATCAGTATATTTTGATAAGCTACTTACATTTTACAGTAGCATTTGTAGGCTTCAAACAAATGTTAATGATGGAGTGCCGTTCACTTTATCTGCCTCATATATAGCTTCTCACTTCATTTATTACTAGAAGCTGTACAGTCAGGAACCGTGGGGCACTCAATTCTTTATAGTTGTCAGGATGTAGTCATATTTTATAAAAACTTTAAATCCTGTCTAACTCTATCAAAATGGAATCCATTTGCTTCAGAAGGCATCTGTGATTAAAAGAAGAATCAGTTTGTGCATCACGCAAACTTGCTTTCCTGTTCGCTGCAGCTGAGGGGAAATTCCGTGCCGGTATTTAAAAAGGAGTTGAAATGGAAGAACTGTCTCATGCGAACGGGTACAAAATCATAGCAAAGCATACTGTAGTGGACAGTAACATCTTAGCTGTCTGCCTTATTTTATGCAATGGAAATGTAACGTAAATGAAAAAGATGTGATTTTTCTGCGTGTTTGTCTTTCAAATTTGTTTCTTTCTTACTTTTGTAAGTTGAGTGCAAATTACTTATGGTAAAGTTTCTATTTGACCTAACTGAGCCGAATACCATCATACAGGATGTGGAGTAAGTGACAACAGTTAAAAGCTGCGATACTGGTCATGCAATTTTAAAAATCCAGTTGTATCAAGATTCCAAACCAGAACAACTGTCTGCACTTTACTGGGACCCCCAGCTGTATGGAAGACTAGTTACTCAACATACATGTTGGGAAATAATTACCACTAAAAATGTTCTACCATACATGAACGTAGATACATTACTGTGCATTTATCTTAGGAGTTAAAAATTTCCATGAGGTGGTGTGTTATGTGCAGGGTGAGCAGGAAGGTGATCTCCCAGCACTGCCCGGCCTCGTGCCCCAGTTTGTTCCAGCTGGTGCCACGCTTGATGTTTTGTGCCCGCGGGTGGCTGGAAACGCCAGGGGAGGGTAAATGCTGAAGCTCGGTTCTGAAAGGAAAGGGATGCTTCAACCTTCTGGCAGTCTCCTTCAAATGCAAGGTCCAGCGTGGCTTTCCGAACAGATATTTATAAAGTGTCAAGTCCAGCGGAGGCTGTTGTTAGGATGCATCTATATAGCAAAGGCCAGCAATCTTGGATTTATTAACTGAGATTTAGCCAGTTAAATGTATGCTTTTTCTTTTTTTTTTCAGTTACCTCCCATGGTTTGAAGTCTTTTATAAGCTGCTCAATGTCTTGGCAGATTATTCAGCAAAAGGACAGGTATTATTCTAAAGTCCTAACCTTTCTTTTCCCTGCCCAAAGACCGAACGAGGGAGAGAGGGTGAAAACAAGCTGTTGTAAGAAGTGCTTATATCAGAGATGACCAAGTGAATTATGAATTTTTGTGATGCAGTAATATATAAGATGATATTCAGCCAAGCTGAAAGCTTGGCAAGTGCCTTTGAAAAATATATATGCTTTTAAATTATTCTTGGGAAAAGATGAAGTCCAAGAATGTAACTGTGGATCCAACACAAGCTAATGGTTTCCCTGCAGTCACCCATACTGTGCAGACTTTTTGATTACCTGAACTGTATTCGGCTTATCCGTGCAATTCCCGTATTGCAGTGTTTCGTGAGTCTTCGACACGTGTCTTATCCAAGTTTACGTGTCATGTAAAGTAAGTGTAGAACTAAGCTTACTCATGCAAAATGCTTACCTACGTAGCATCGTCTAGCCCAAGCCCTTATGATGCTGTTCTGCTTTTAAAGCAAAACAAAGTAAAATTCAGTCTTGTGGCAGTGAAAAAATGTGAACTAAGCCATTAAAATTTGCTTCTAGGTTTATAAGTGATAATTCATGATACAGAGAAATCACATATATGGTTGCAACACCTAGCTTAATGCCAGTTATTTAAAATATTACAAGTATAGTCTTCCCAGTTAGGTTGCTGCTTTGATTTATTACCATTTTGTGGTTAATAATTGTATTTTGCATTTGTCAGAATCAGACACATTTGAGATAGAAGTGCTTAGGATCACATCTTCGTCTAGATGGATTAAATTCATTTGGCTTTACCCTAAGCTCGCGAGTTGTTATAAAGAACTCGCAGTGAAAGCTGGCTTGCTGTGAGCTGAGTAACTGCGTAGTCCATAGGCTGGTGACTCAGTAGGTTGCAGAAATATGTAGAAGTACGTATGAAAAAAAAAAAAAAAGCTATTCTAAAAAAAATTGTGTTATAAAACCCAGCTGTCAGAGGAAACTACATTTATTTCTGTTCATAGTCTAATGTGTCAATCTATTTTCACATTTTTCTTTACACTTGCAAGTTCTCTAAGCCCCCAGTCCCACAAACATTGTCCGTCTGTCTTGGAGTTTAGTTTGTTATAGCAATGCTGACTTAGTGTTCCTCTCCCCGCCCCCCCCCGTTTCTTATTTCAGGATAGTCAAAGGAGTGAGCTCCTAGAAACACTTCATAAACTTGCCATCCCTGAGCCAGGAACCTCTGTTCATCTTGGAGTGGTAAGTGAGGTGGGCGAGATGTAAACTAAGGTGTTTAATTTTCATTACATATCGTAATAGAGGAATGTCAAAAGCAATTCTTGTTGGAACTCGGTACACAGATGATGTTTTCCTGTGAGGACACAGAGCTGTGAAATTCCTCTTTTCACATTTGGGGCCCTCTGCTTCCCTTTCCTTAACCTCAGATGTCTTTGAAATGCTGTTCTTTGGTTGGAGGAAGATTCTGTATATTCCCCATGGAAATTTCTTACCGTATCAGCTGTGACCTGCGAGAGGTCACAGAGCAGCAACGTGACATTTATTGTCCGCACTTCTGCAGAACTCCTAGGTCTTGCACATATGCAAGGGGGACGAGACTGGAAAGCAAACAGTGGCGTACCTGTCCTAGCAGTGTTTTGAGTACGGTTCATCACATTTTCTGATTCCTTCTCCTCTTCCTCCCACCAAGAAAAAGACTCGCACAGAAAAGGATTTGTTTCATTTTTGTATCTTGTGAGAAAATTTATCACAGAACCCTGAAAGAATAGATGTGGGGTTTTATTGTGGGACTGTATTTTGAATTTAGTCTTTTGGGTTTTTTTTCTTCAAATTAATTTTTGCAGAACAACCTTTGCAGGCTGTAGTGACAAAATACCCTAGATGCACATTGCTGCAGTTGCCAATTAGTCATTTAGAGTTCACATGAAAACTCCTGGTGTGTGCAGCCACAGTTCTCTTCTCCCTCCCACTTCCTTCACTCCTTCTTCTAAAGTACTTTTTGGCAACGAGCAGCTTACTCTCATCACTTTGCCCCGTAATGTCAGTCGACAGGTAACAGTTGTTTGGCCTGGCTCGGTCACCAGCTGGCGGTAGCCGTGTCCCAGTCCGCCCGAGGCTAGCTCTTTGAACAGCATTTCTGTTGAAGAGGACGAGCTGGCTGGAAAGGCAATGGGCAGTTGGGATATTTCAGTTTTTTCATACCAGTGGTTTCAGGGAATGCTGCCGGTCTCCCCTTGTCTCGGGCATTTCATGGGCAGTGAAGCAAGAAAGGATATAAAAAAAGCAGCCAAGGGACTGTTAGCTGTGGTGTCTTTACGGATTTTATTTTGGCTGTTTACAAGCCTATTTTGGGGTAGGGGTGAGGTTCCTATATGTGATATAGTTGCGTATACTATTCCTGTATCTTTGCATTGCATCTTTCCAACCAAACCGAAACAGTGATGTGTCAAAAAGCAAAAATTTGTGTTTATACATTTAGTGTCTATATTCAGTGTAGCTGTTAAACCCTCTTGCTATTTCAGGTTGTAGACTGTTCATGAAGCACTGGAATGTCTGAGAGATATATGCAAGAAAATTGTGCCAATTGTGGAACTATGCCAACAATGTAACAGCCTTTAAAGCTTCAGCAAGTAATTAATAAGTAGCCCTAAGACAAATTGTGAAAGTCCTTAAAATATATACAACATTGATTTACAAAACCAGTTTAGTCTCATTCTCTCCTTTCCTTTTCCAAAGCCCTAACCAAGAATCATGCAAGTCATGCATGGTCCGATAGGGAACTAGAGCGAACCTGGTCTCTTGGAATCCAGACAATTGAAAAATGTAACGATATAATGGATTATGATACTGTGAGACCAGGATAGTCTTTCAAAATGTGTTTTTTAAGGCATATAAAAGCGACCAGGTAAGTAGGCGTAAGACGTTAGGAAGCATTTCTCAGTAAATTTCCATAACTTCATCATTGTCTTGGATGAAACTTCCTGATGCTGTAAGTCAGGAAGGACCTGCTTGCGGCTGTTTCCTGTAGTCCATCACGCAACCTGCAGCGGGCTGTGGAAAGATGGCTTGAATTATAGATTGCCTTGGAGTTTCCTTGGCATATGTCATACATCGTGTCAGTCGGTCTGGATCAGCGTCTCTGAAGAAGGAAAAAATGTAATATATATTTTCAGGAGCATTTGATACTTTCTATCGTAATGCATTTCATATTGCATGTGTGATCTGAGAATCCAGCTTTTGAAATCCATGACAGAGAAGTCATACTGGTAGTTGGTAACAAATGTTCTGTCATTTTTACTTAGCTAAGCAACTGCTGTTATTGCTGTTATTAATACCAAGCAATAAATTTAGATTGGTTTTGACAATATTGCAATAATCAATATTTTTCTCTTTTTTTTTTTTTAAGCACTCTTACTTTACTGTGCCTGACATCAGAGAGCTTCCTAGTATACCCGAAAATGTGAGTACTCTAGAGGACCGTGCACTTTACCATTTCTGTTTAATGTCAGCAGCAAAACAGATAACAATTGTTACCTCTGTTTGGCCTAGTAATAGATTATATTCTGTAAAGTATTGCTAGATGTTGACGTGAACTTTAGGTGGTTAATTTATAATAGTATTGGGCAGAAGACATTGTGTCGCTGACTGCAGAAGTACACGAGTAACAGGCCTTTTGGAGTGCAACATAACAGTAGAATTTAGTGTTTGCTGTTTTAATTAAGAAAAGATACCAAATGAACAGGAAATTGACAGCATAATTAAGATATTTATTTATAAAATATAAAGCTTTTATTATTATCGCCACTATTATTACTTACTGTTAACATTCCCATGATTTCTTGGTTTTAATAAGTGAGGAAATTTAAAATACATATCTGTAGTTTTAGCCTACTCAAAATTGGGAAAGAACAGCGATTTGGTAACTGTATGTAACAGTATGGTGGCGTTTCAGAGACTTAATTTATGTGAAAATTCACTCGCTACAATAAGCCTATGAAGAATTCTTGAAAGTAATCTCAAGGCAGTTTTGTGATTGCCGTTTGAGTGAGTACTACGAGAGTCACTCTACATAAAAATGCAGGATTACAAGAAAAAGGAATTTCATCCACTTTACCAAGACTTTAATTTACATCAAAAAGACGACAAGAATCTGTTGAGGTATTTCACCTTTATAGCGAACTTGAATGGGGGTCTGTTTTCTTCTCATAAGTTCCAAGGAACTGCTGTTTTAAAAGAAACTTGATAATTTCACAACTAAAGAAGCAATTTGTTCTTCTGCATCCAGACTGACCTCACACTATTTCCATAGTTTTATTGGTTTTCTTGATGTGTGAGACTTTGAGTACAACATGAAACTGAAACCAAAAGCTAAACTTGGGAAGGAATTGTTGGGACCTGCTGGAGAGATAACGTACTGGTTGAAATGAATTTTATTTGAAAAAAATGTTTCAATACGATGTGATACTTTTATTTATTGGAGTGTTACAACTAGTTATTAGTCAAGCCAAGGATATAAGCTTGATACCCAGTATGTTCAGTGCAAGAGTTTGATGTTTCAAACATCCACATTGCTAGTATTAAAGAAAGATCAGATACCACTTTGGCATTAACATGCCTTGTTCTTTAGGATGCTGTCAGAATTCAGATATTATATATCCTTATTTAAAACATTTTGCATTGATTCAGATGAACATCTAGGCTCTTTGCTTTAAAGGGGTATTATTAGGTGTGGTTGCTCAGGCCGTTACTCTTTTCTTTGTGATAACATCTTCCGTCTGTGTCATTTTTAAACAATAACTTTCAGGAGTTGACAGTCTGCATTTGTGGTTAAAAGCTGAACTGTATTAGGGATAAAGGACTAATGGACAGATTGATATGGGTAGAAGAAAGCAGATCTGCTATTCGTACAGTGAGACCCTTCTGAAAGAGTAAGAGACCGGTAAAAATGATCCGTTTGTTAGATGGCTTTCTGAAAACGTCAAGCGTACCTGGTTTCTTTAGGGCCACTTTTTCAGAGACTTTTTAAGCCTCACAAAGTTGTCTTGTATGTGTTTCAGCATGCCTTAGGTTTCTAGCCAAATGATAGGTCTGTGGGAAGACAATGCTGGCATTTGTTTCTCTTAAGTACTCTTTAATATGCTCCCGCTACGTCTCAGCCAAATTTCGATGCCTGACATCTCAGCTTTCTTTCTTCAACCTTTTGCGATCTGCCTTAGCGCCGTATACCTCTGTTTAAGGGATGAAAGAAAGAAAAGGGAATCATCAAGACATTTCATCTTAGTTGTGGATGATTTGTATAGCAGATAACATTTGGGGCTTTTTGTTTCTGTTTTAAAACATAGTTGCTAGCTTTTCTGGGTATCTGTTTACTGACACGTATCCTGTGAGTAAATTTAATAAATGTGCGTTTTCTGCCAGGGTGCTTGATTGTTGTAGAAATATGATACGTTAGGAGTAATTCAAGAGTCAGTTCCTGAATCTAGAGCAGCTATCAAATCCTCTCCTAATCCAGACATGAAGTTACTTGTTTATAGGGTTTATATTTTATGTTAATCTCTTTTATGCTAATCATCTCAAACTTTAACAATTTTTGTTTGATAAACCTCAAATCACCTGGAGACCAAGGAAGGAAGTTTATTTTGCAGGCGGGCAAAGTGGAGGGCGGGGAGAAATGAACTCGTAATGGTAAGAAACCAGTGGCAGGGATTAAAGGTAGATCGTCTGCCCTGGGCCTGCTTTAACTGATGGGAAGCAGCTTAGTAACACTTAGTAAAGTGGAAGAGCACTTCATTCAGTTAACAAATATATATGCCCACATATACACACACACACATACCCAAATGTAAAAAGCTAGGGCTCATTGTCAGAAAGAAAAATATTAGAAATCAAATCCATTGGTCTAACTGTTGTTGCAGTTGACTGTCTTCTATTTCTCACACATTTTGTTTGTTTATTTTTTCTGATGAGTATTGTGTAATTTCTCATGAGGATTTTCTCTGTCAATGCAACTTTCACGTAGAATTGAAGCACATTAGGGAATAATACAAGAACATTAAATGAGCATAAATCTTCATGGATTTTAATCGATTGGCCTGATTTATTCAAAATTCTACATATCGTATCAGTAAGTACATTTTAAAACCCATATTAGCAAAAGTTTTAGTAGGGCCAAACTTTGAAGTTATATGTAATGGTTAATGGAGAGCTGCATAGAACTCTATTTGGAATGTTAGCGAACTTCTTGGAACTATCTGACTTTGTGTCAGTTCAATATGTTTAATGAGTCACGAAAACATTTAGCATGGGCACTTTCATGTAACAGCTAAGCATTCACTTTTTCAAAGGATTTAAGTTATATGAAAGATTTGTAAATGCATTGTGACTCCAGAAATAAATGGGTTCATTGCAGGAAATACAGTGCAAGACTGTACGTTCCCTAGTAGTATCTGTTGTGTTTCAGACATACCAGGTAAGTTAGCAGTCTGAAATGAGGACATTTGCTTGGTGATGATGTTCTGGTGTATTTTTGTATCAATGAGTCCTGTATTTCAAACTGCTTGATTTTTCACTCATTATAACGTATGTCTTTTGCTACCTGTTCTTCTTAAAATCTGCCCCACCATTTGATAAAGTGTATTGTCGTCACTATTTTGTTCTTCCAAACAACAGCATGGCATTATACAAGAGTGTTAGCCGCACACCAGGTTTACCTGACCCATAGTAGATTTTGAACATGTGATATTTCAAAGAAAACGAACTTCTAAATTAGATGAGGGATTTCTAATAGGAGGATGGAGAAGGAAGCCTGACTCCCTTCTATTGACCTGTTCTAATAGGAGGTTTACTGAAGTCTTGTAAATAAAGCTGTTTAAGAGCAGACTAAAATAAGCGAGCTATAATCTATATTGCTGTGTTTGAGCTTCAC
Source organism: Burhinus bistriatus (assembly GCA_013397275.1). Lineage (NCBI taxonomy): Eukaryota > Metazoa > Chordata > Aves > Charadriiformes > Burhinidae > Burhinus > Burhinus bistriatus. The sequence goes on along the minus strand of VYXH01009954.1, from coordinate 198,874 downwards.
TCTTTGCAGAGGAGAGAGCTTATTCGTTTGTTCCTTCTGACTGAAGAAGTACATGCTTTTTTTAAAGTTTTTTTTAATCTCAAAAGTCAGTGTGTGCGTGCATTTACTGATATTAGATAGATAGCAAATGATCAAATAGATAATTGATCTAGGAATGAGCTTTCAAAGGAGCACAAGGGAATTTTGTAGCACTCTTGCTGAGTTTTGAGAGGTGTGAGGATACCTATTCCTGTATTTTATTTCGAGAATCCCACTTTTTACTCTCACAAGAAAGGCTTAAATCCTAGGAAACAAAATACACAACAATTATACTGCAAATTGGAACGCTTTCATTTGTATTTATTTAACTCATTCATGGTTTTGTCACTTACGAGACATGTCTTTCAAAATACATGTGTAAGTCCCAATTTCATCTTCAAAGATGACAGCTTTATTATAAATAAAACTTAGAGCTAACACGTGAATTTCCTTAGTATCAATACATTACCATACAGCCCACATGCTTTGCAGGTGTCACTGGCAAATTTCTGAGAGCGGAGAAGACTAAAATCTTATAAATCTTTCCATCTGAAGGTACGTTTGCGTGTCAAAGCCAGTATTTCGCTGCAATAGACTTGATGAAAGAATAATTGCAGATCAAGTCCCGGTGTCTATTTTCCTCTCACTAGTGGATCTTGTTGCCTTGTAGACACGTCCACGCACACGCGTATCTACATATTCAGCCAGAACGTAGGGATTATGTGCTCCTTTTGCCGTGCCCCTAATTTGGGTGGCATCAAAGGGAGTTCAGTGCTACTTAAAAATTCTTTTAGTTCACACTACTTGCAGTAATTGTGTCGTCATGCACTGTGTTTTGGCGTCGTGGAAAGATGGGTGAGAGGGGGAAGAAGAGTCGTAGAGAAGACAGCTTATGTTTAGACAAAAATATCATGCTAATCAGCACAGATGGGATGAGAAATACAGAAAAAGTACACGATAGTTTAATAGGTTTTTGGCAAAATGTGTTGGCTTTTTTTTTCTTCTTTGAATATACCTGACTGTGGCTGTAGCTTTTCTGTAACAAAGACCTGAATGATTGTTTTATATTAACATGTTTGAAGTGAACTATAATGAGCTTAGTTTTTATCTATCTTTATACTGATACAAAAGTCTCCCAAAGACAATGCTTAATTTTTCTTTAGTTCTTTGTGTTTGGATGGCAAGCTGTGGAACATATTTTTGCACAGTATGAAGCATCTTGGCAGACTTTTCAGGCCAAGTATTGGTGGTTTTAGAGTTATCTTTGGATCTGTCAAAAGTGCTAATAGGCTTTGTTGAGCTTCTTTAAGTTTCTAAATCATATTTGCTTTTTGCTTTTCTGCACTTTTTTATTTAACGATGATCAAGATTGCACTTGAATTCATGACTAATCCAATTTTGCTCTCACATGTGCTTTTTGTATAAGGCTGTCTTTATCATATAGCTACCCTTTCATATCTCTTAAGAAGTTATTTTGGAAACAAATTCCCTAATTCAGCATTTTTGAGTGTATTACCTTTCCCTCCACCACCCCCCTTTTTTTAATTTCTGCGTTTTAAGAAATGAAAATATCCTCTACAAGCAAAAATCCTTTTTTGATTGCCTCGCGCTGTGAAAACCCCTCATAACATAGTACAATAATCGTTACCTACATGGTGACTTTCTAGTTTAGATAGTAAAGATCTTAGGATCGCATTCTGCTGTTTATTAGAAGACATCTCAGTTATTTAGGAAGTGATGCATGATGCATGCCGCTGCGGCACGCGCGCAGGGCAGTTACGTTGGTAATGATGAATGGATAATGTTGCTGGCTGGTGGGATGAAGTGGCCGCAGCCTCTTGTGCAACTTGCTCTGTTTTCTCTTTTGAATTTCAGTTATTTACAATAATTTCTACATAGATACTTTTTAACATTCTGAGCAACAAAAGCATGGAAGAAACCTGTGTTGCCTGGGAAGCTTATACATTAATTTTCAGCAGTGATACTTGCTCGTGTCTTGGTCTTTCGTTCTGTACTTTAAAGGCAGATTGCAAATGTGCTTTTCTTACAATATTCTTCTACCACAACTAATTTTCTTTGTATTACACAAACATACTGATCACTCAAGTAAAATTGGATGTTTAAATCCTGCTTCCTGATCAGAGATGGGCATCCATGGAAATCTTCGGAGAGGATTCTCTCTCCTTCCTCCGTCTCCCCAGCCCCCCAGGCCCTTTCTGTCTGCCACCAAGGGGAGGCGTGTGTCTGCGTGCACGAAGCGAGGAGTTCAGACAACCTGTGTAACTGTGTTTAGCCGGTGTGTTAAATGCCCGCGTGTATTTCTAAATACCAGAATAGTTCTAACGTAGACTGAGCTTAGACTTGAATTTGTTGTATTAGAATTGTCCTGTAAAAGAGCTGGTTTTGTTCTTGGCTTGTGACATTCTTTTGGTACCTTATCAGGCAGATTTGAAGTTTCCATAAAAGTGACAGAACATATATTTTCTCAGAGAAGTACCTTATGTTTAAGAAGCTGTATGTGAAACATCATCAATTTCATTATTCCCAAACCTAGCTCCCCAAACGTTAGGGGAAGGATACTGCAGTTAGAAAGTACTCTGACATAAGATGACATACTGCTTTCTTTTGTTAAGCTGTGTACGGGATGTAGCGTAACAGGAAGATGAAATCTGGTTAGGGTTTTTTTTTTGTTAAGGACACTTTTTTTTGGTAATATCATGAATCAAAAATTATTTTCTTTCTTCCCAGAGAAATCTGACAGAGTATTTTGTAGCAGTTGATGTCAACAACATGCTGCATCTCTATGCCAGTATGCTGTACGAACGCCGCATCCTCATTTGTTGTAGTAAGCTGAGCACTGTAAGTAAAATGCAGAATAATTTTTTCTATTCACAGTACTCTTTTAAAAATGACAGTCATATATAAGAAATGATCTGATGATCTCCAGGTCCCCCTTCCAACTTCAGCTGTGCAACCTCAACTCAGTTCTGTGGTTCTGTGTGATGATTTTCCTGAACTTATGTTGGCCCCTCATGTTCAAATGAAAAAGTGGTTTTTTGGATACAGGAATTCTTGGGGTTGGTTGGTACATAAATGTACAAACATTTATGCCGTAGTGAAGTCCCTTTTTCATAATTTAGTTGACGGGGGAAAAAAGTAGATAAATGATACTGTCAAATGGATGTTCCAGTGACCTTTTCTGGATGGACCGCAGAAGTGGGCTAAAATACATTGACAATCCACATTTTTGCAGTTTTGTTTGATAAGGTGTAGTCTTAATGCTACTTAGGCTCCATCAAGGGTCTGAGAGATGAAAGCTACTGAATACTCTAGAGTACTCTCTTCTGAAAACGGCTGGACATCAAAACAAGCACACAGCTTGATTCAGTTCAAAGTTTTGCGTTATGCATTTCAAGGTTTATCAGTCAATAAGATTGTGATTTTCTTTATAAAAGAAAATGTTAAGTTTTCGTTCTGTCTGCTCTGTAAATGGGTATTGATTGCTTTCCTTTATGAATGACAAGCATAAGACGGTTTAACTAATTTTGCTTTCTAGTGCTATGGACTAAGTACTTGAGAGTTCCTTTCTGAAATGCAAGCTTCCATTTCCATTTTGTATGGTATTAAGTAGTCTCTTACTGTATGACCATGACCTACTTTGTGTTTGAGATTCATGGAACTGTAAATACTATGGGAGGCTGAAATTATATACATAAAATCATGTGAGAATGGTCTGTCGATACAGGGCAGAAAAATGAAAGAGAGTAAGACTTCATACTTAATCCCAGAGTGACTATTACAATATTGTTTTGAAAGGTAAGTGAAACTAGGAGAGTTAGAATAATCTCTGGGACCTATTAATAATTATTAAATGTTTACAATCAATCCCACATTTAACCAAAAGAATTTAAGTATTATAAAGTTTAATGTAATAGAAAACTTGTACAACCTTAACTTTTATATCTGCCAAGTGTTCTGTGTCCTCCCTACTAAAATAGGGAAAAATACATCCAGGCCTGGTAATTGAATAAAATGAAAGAGAGGTGCTTATTTCAGAAACCTACAGAACAAAAAGAACGGTAAATTATCAGAGAGGAGGAAAGAAGAGGGCGGCTATCCAAAGTGTTTCAAAATTTGTGTGGTTGGTTGGTTTAATCTCTCCCTTTGTGACAGAGCCTGGGAAGAAGAATTACTTACCTGTCACTTTGCCTTCCTTAATGAGCCATTTCACAAGTAAGGTTGTGTTTTCTTTCCTATCTTTCTGCTATTTCTCTTCCTTTTGCCTCTGTCCAAGATAAAAGCATGTCTGGTTCTTCGGTAGGGAGGGGTATTCATACTGTGTGTTCTTATCTTACAACTTTATATATAAACTGCTCCAAGATTGGAGTGACAGTGTAAGACAGGTTTGAAGTGTTGGGCCGGAGCCAGCGATTCCTTGCCTGCACGCTCTGCTCTGCATGTTCCAGCAGTAGGAACAAGCTGCATTATTTTATTTCAAACTGTGCTCAGCGGAAGCCAAGACCTTGTAACTGGAAACGTACCAAACTGCGAATTCTCAAAGTAAAGTGAGGGCGGTGTGGTGGTGAGGGAGATTGGTTTCTTTGTTTTTGTTTTTTAGTTTTTTAACAAAAAAGTGGAAGGGACCTATTTGCGGTTAATTTTTTTTTAACTTTGAGAGACATGGCACACTTCATACTTAAGGCTTGAATTTAATATCAGGTAAGAGAGAGAAAATTAAACAGTCCTGGATAGAAAGTCTTTTATGGTGGAATGAATTCTGTGCTATAATACATTGTATCAAATTCAAATTTTCATTTGAAATATCCTTAATAGAGTTAAGTTGAATGAGATTTAGAGGTAACTGAATGAGGCTCTTTATTAGCTATTTTATAAGCCATGTGTACTGAACCTATGGAAGAATGATTGCTGTTTTCTTGGATTTTTTTTCTTTTTTTCCTACAAAAGGAAGCTCAGATAATTTCTCAAAATGTTAAAGCAATTATTTGTGTTAAATTTCTTTACATATTCTGTGATCTAACTACTCAGGAAAAGCCAGCTATGAACCAAAATGCATTAAAAAGCCGTGCTTGGCAAAAGACCACCTGCTGGTGGGAGCATGCTGTTGCAAAAATGACACAGAAGAGCTTTCCTTGCACCCAGCATTCTCTCTTCCATCGTAACTTGCTCATGCAGCCCTAACTCAACAAGGTGTGGTAACTCTTTGTGAGAAGGGCACAGCAGGTTGTCTCTCATAAAAAGGTGACTTACATGAAGCCTGATGACTCTTAAAAGACTTAAACTTGTGAATTTCTGTGATGTTTCTGTCTGGCTCCATCATACTGAGGTGAATTTCTTTATGTAATTTTTCTGTTATTTTTTGAGTGTTAGTACAAAGCAAAAAATACCATTCTGACATAGATACTCTTGTTCCTGGGAGTTGAGGACTTGCCGTGACACTCCTTCCATGTCACGGCAAGCTCTGGTAACACAACCTCTTATTCCCTGGTTGGTTCCTGAAGTGAAAAGACAACACGTGATTAATACCGTTCACTAGATGTCCTTGTGATGCAACGTAGCTAAGAGCTTCCACAGCTCTTGTTCTGCAGCAGTCTTAGAACTGCTGTTTCCAGTGCACAAGCTCTTCCTTCCCAAGGGCTCCGTTGCTGTCCTCGTACCCTGCCAGCGTAGGTTCACACCTAGAGACAGCCTTTGCAACAGCCCCGCTCTCACTGCTGCGCTCTTATGTAGCTCAGGCTTAAGCTTCCGACTTTGTTTTGAGCCCGGAGCAATGCAGAAAAGTGACCTTACAAACACGCAGAAGTGGTCGTTTTCCCCAGTATGTATCGCACACTTGTAGGCGTGTACTGCATCTGTAAAACTCTGCAGTGGATATGCATCAGGAGAGAGAGGAAAATGCACTAGAAAATGGTCTATGGTAATTCAACATCGGTTTATAGCTTTTACATGTGTGACAAAATCCCATTGATTTCATTTCCTCAAATAAAGCTGTTAAGAGTATTAAACACAAAACTGCAAAAATTGAATTAGTGAATCAGTGTCTGTCTTACATAGCTATCTTTTTACGTTCTCTAGCAACAGCTGCGGGAAGCTGAGGTAGTGGAACTAATCTTATTTCAAAATGCTGGATTCCTATAGTTTTGACAGTTGGGCATTTCTCAGGTTGCCTTATTATTAAGTGCTTGTTTTCTGTATGGCAATCACTAATCAGGTGAGGTCTCCAGCAAATACGCTATTTCTTTTTTATGAGCCCTTATCTTGGCAGAGTTGAAGGACAGTACTGGTGCTTACCGGTGGTAGTATGTTATTTGAATTCATGCCAGATAGCAAGGTGGGAGTACATCTCAAAAATAAGTGACAGGTTCTGCTCAGATGTCTGCAGTGTTGAGCATTATGTCTGTTTAATCTTTTCTTGCTGAGTTTTAAAACCAGTGGGAGGGGGGCTTGGATGGGGCCTTCTTGGATTACTGAGTTCGCTCCTCTGCAGCGGCAACCATGTGATGTAATGATGCCAGGAACTAATCCATTTGATCCTCATAGAAACAAATTTTAAGTAAGAATTAAATTTTTAAACAGTATTTTTTCCAGACATCTTTTTGATTCGGAGAACAGAAACAGAAAGCATAAAGGATTTGGGAATATAGAGGAAAAACTACAGTGGGAAAGTATGCCAGTTTTTTCTGCTGCATATTTTGGAACTAGGATATACCTTTCGTCTGATCTGTGAGAGAGGAGCAGCTTCTCCAGTAGGAATAATATAAAGATAAGTTGAAATCTAACGGGATAGGGATAAATCTTTAGTGTTTTGTGAGTCATAAATACAAAATAAATTCGAGATTTTGGAGCTTCTAACTTTTGCGTTAATTAGCGTCCCAACATACTAATATTTCCATCCCATATGGATCATAAAATAACGTTCACCTGCTAATAAAGAGCTTTCTTACTGAGAAAGACTGAACAGATTACTTGTTGAGATACTTGCTGTACCTTGTCTGCTTCCAAAGGTGCTGTTTCCGTAGGACGGTGGTTCAAATGTAGCTTAAATTCTTGCGTATTCTCACTTGCGGAAACACCTTATCGGCACGGGGATGCTTTTGAGCTTTGTGGACCCTCTTGTTATGACACTTGCCAAATGAGGCGCTGCTAAGGTGAGGAGTGGCCGTGTAGCTTTCATGCGAGACAGAAGTGAAACATGTAAGGGATATTGAAAGAGGGTCAGACAAGACTGTGCCTCCAGAATTTATCAGTATTTCTTGAGAGAGTTTAATGAAATGTGGAGTTAATGAAGTGGGTGTTAAGATGACTAGAGATGACGCAGTACTATTTGTGCAGATGAATGTCACTAATTCAAGAAAATTTTTGGCCAAAGTATCTGTGATTCAATATGGTAGAGAATTGGTAAAGAATGTGGGCCAAGAGATGGAAATAAGAGAAGACAGAAACCAGGGGTGCAAACAGATTTTGTCTGCAGTCTGAGTAAGTGAGACAACTCTACGGCAATGAGCAACTTTCTTTGTAGAGAAGCTGCATTGCTGCCCACCGAAATGCAGCTGCTGAGGTCTGAAGAAAGTAAGATCAAAATGGATTCTGGAAAAGAAAAACGCAAGAAGAGAGGTGAATCTGAAGAATAAGATCTGATTTCAGAAATTTATATTTGGAGTTGAAAGTTGGGTGTGATAGCATTCTCCCATAAAGAAACTACAGTTCTTTGAGCTATATGAAAAAACTTGAAACCTCTCACAATGAGGAGTAGAACTAGTGAATGCATAAACAAAGGCTACAGGGGAAGAGTAAATATGACCTTTGCAAAAGAAATCCATGCCTCGAATCTTAAAAATCTTTAAAAATCTAGATAGAATTGAACAATGTTGTATTCTTCAAAGCTACTAAAGAAATTTTCATGGCACAGGAGAGTTTGAGCCTCTTGAGGGTAAGCAACTGGCCAAAAGGTTGAGGGGAAAAAGGGTGAGAAAAATTACCAGTGTTTGTAATCCTGGAAGTTGCTGAGCAGTCCAGCAGTGCTCTATTCTGGAACGTGTTCAATGTCCTCCTGAAAAACAGTTTTTAAAAAAGAGAGAAAATGTTGTGGCAGTCATTTTGTTGCATAGCATGGATAAATATAAAATAATGCTTAATGGAGAAAACACTTCACGTAAGCAATCATCGTCTGAATAACTGAAGCAATTATTACCAGTCAGAGAGAGATACTGGAGTTTTTTTAAAGAAGAGAGATTGATCTATGGAAATGCCAGCTTATTACTCAGTTGAAGCCAAGAAATTATTATGAAGGGAGTAGAGAACAAAAAAGAGAGCATAATGCCACTAGATATGTTCACGGCTTGCTCACATTGTGAATATTGCATGAGTTCTTATCTACTCCAAATAAAAAATGATAAAGTAAAACAGTGAAAAGTACGGAGAAGGGTAACAAGAACAAGCAAATATACAAACCAATCTCTCAGTTAGGGAGAGCAGGGTATATTAGAGCTCTTGACTCAGCCTGGTAAAGACACGAAGGAGGCAGGGAACTTGATAGAGATAGAGAAAATCATGTGTGGCCCTTAGGAGGTAAGTAGGAGATGGGGTTTTTATTTATTGTCTCAAAATGCTCAAAACTCAGAGCACACATTAAAGCTGAGAGGGAACAGGCTCAAAATGAAGAGATGGGGCAGCACTTCTCCAAGTATTTATTTGAATTCATTGGCACACGAAGCGTGAGCTGCAAGCTGGTGGGGACTGAGAAAATGGGAAATACCAATTTTATTGATGAAGGTGTTGATCAGTGGTTTTAGTAATTTGTGTTGACCACTGTTGGACAGAATACTGGGAGACAAGGAATTTTTGATCTGGCTTAGTAGGCCATTCTTCTTCTTAGGTTTTCCTTGATTAGGTGATAGGGATGATTGGAACTCAGTTATTAAACAGACAGATTATTCATATATTTTAGACACAACAACGATATCTCTCAACTAAGTACAAGGTATAGCTTCAAATTCTGGCTTTTCAACTTGAGGAATTTTATGTCTGAAATTTTTATCATTAAAGTCCTGTATGGGTTTACACCTGGCATACTGAGTCTTAGGATCTGAATAATTTTTAAAAATCTGTGTCTGTTTTGAGCTGTAAATTACAAAGTATATTTTGGTTCATCTTTACAGTCACTTTCCTGCTCTTGAAAAACACCTGCTTGCAAAGCTCTTACCTCACTGTGGTTCTTCTCTGAACCACGCTGCAGAGAAGCACAGTAATTCTCCCAAAAAATCCATGTTCCTTGGTGCATTCTCATTGCTTATCCAGATCTGTATTGTTCAGAGGCTTAAAAATAACACATAAAATATGTGCCTGTCTTCCATCTTCTTGCCTAATGACCTGCATTTTAATCGGAAAACCAGGTTCTGTTACTTACAGAAACTGCATTGGAATTACATAAAGGCTTTGGCATTGAACATAAGCCAAACTACATGCAGAGCTGTAGCTGATTTTCCCTGACATGGAGCCTTTAGAGACTGAATTAGCTCGTTGAGACCATTTTCTTAACCAGTCGTGGGTTCCCTGTGAAGAGGTATATAATTCAGTAGTCTGTCTTAATGGAAATTAATAATAATGAGGGCTGGGTTTTGTTTTGGTGTTTTTT